>JAIUZE010070135.1:0-33596 GCA_022085475.1 Heliosperma pusillum
ATTAGTTTATTCAAAACAAATAAAATATCTAGTTGTGAGTGGAAAACGATGACATAAACGTGTGACTCATGCCAAAGTCGAGTTTCGATTTTGTTGCGCGCATTACGATGCGTCGGGAATAGTTAAATGACGTTTGGTTAAAAACCGTAAAAGTTATTCTTTAAATTCCAAATAAATTCAAAATAATTATATTAAATTATGATAAATCATAATAAATCTTAATAAAAAATAAATCAAAAATATTATTTTTTTACATAAAATTTCGGTCTTCAAACTTGTAAGGCGAGTCGGGAAAAGTCAACGGAAGTCAAAGTCGACTAAAAAGTCGGGAAAAGTCAAAAATGACTTAAAGTCAAGAAAAGTTTAGGACGACTTAAAAGTCAAGAAAAAGTCAATGACGACTTTAAAAAGTCAAGGAAAAGTCAAAGACGACTTAAAAGTCAAGAAAAGTCAAAGATGACTAAAAACGGTCTTTTCATGAAATCTCTAAAAATCCAAATACGGAAGCGGAATTTCAAATACGACTCGGAACAAAAATTCCTATATTAAAAACTTAAGTTCTACTGAAAAGTATCCATAAGCTATTGCTTAAGCAAATTGGGTACTTTTCGGGTTGTTACAGGTTGGGTTTTGTAGAAATGCACTACATTCACCGGTGAATGCCACGGTTTCGACTCCACTCAATGACTTCTTCCTCGTAAGGATGTCCTTCATAAATTTCGCATAGGCGGGGATTTGAGTGATGAGGTCGGTGAAAGGAATAGAGACCTCCAAGTTCTTTACAATTTCCATAAACTTGCCTAGTTGCTTATCAAGTTTTGTCTTGGCTTGTCTAGAAGGAAAAGGTAGCCTTATCACAATAGGCTCCTCAACCTTCTTGTTTGTTGTTATCACATCATCATTTTTCTCAACAACAACTTGCTCACTTGAAGAGCACTCTTCCTCCTTATCATCCAATTCAACAACCTCAATTTCAATTGGCCCATCATTTTTCACTTTGTCTCCCTCTCCATTATCATCTTCAATTGGCATTCTTGGCCCCTCATAACTCTTTCCACACCTCAAATGGATAGCATTGGCGGTTTCATTTCTAGGTGGGTTACCTTGAGGAGGTAATTGACCCTTTCCCCTAGAGGAACTCCCCGAAGCTATTTGGGCCACTTGGGTTTCAAGCATTTTATTGTGGGCAAGGATGTTATTGATGATAATATCTTTGGCTTGGTTATCTTTTTGCAATTGGAGAATTGCTTTTTGAATGTCCAAGTTTGGATCCCCAACTTGTGGTTGCATGGGAGGTTGATTTTGTGGTGGTGGGTTGTATTGATTTTGGTTGTATTGTGGTTGATTGTAGGAAGGTTGGTTTTGATTGTATTGTTGTCTTTGAAAGTTTTGTTGATTGTTTCTCATGGGTGGGGCAACATATGGTTGTGGTTGAGGGTTTTGAACATTTTGGCTTTTGTATGAGAGATTTGGGTGATTCTTTGTGTTCTCATTGTAGAAGTTGGAGTAGGGGGTTCCTTGCCTATAAGATTGAAAGGCATTTACTTGTTCCACGGATCCTCTACATTCTTGAGGATCATGACCAAATGTTCCACAACACTCACAAACCCCTTGAGGTAAGCTTGGTGCCATTACCATAGCATTCACTTGTTGCATAGGAGGTTGAGTTAATGAACTTTGAGCTTGTTGAAATAGAGCCGTTTGTTGATCCATTTTAAGGTTAATTGCTTCCATATAAGAGCTAAGTTGAGCTCCAAAATCGGCTCCCATTTGGGTAACGGAGCTCACTTCATGTCTTCCCCTAGGAGTTTGCCTTGGCCTACTAAATTGTGAGTTATGGGCCGCCATCTCCTCTATTCTTGCCCAAGTTTGAGCATCATCCACTTCCGTGAACCTTCCATTTGACCCCATATTCAAGATTCCTCTAGATTCTTCAAAAAGTCCATTCCAAAATTGTTGCACCAAGAACCACTCACTCAAACCATGGTGAGGGCAAGAACGAATGATCTCCTTGAATCGGTCCCAAGCATCATAGAGTGACTCTTCATCCCTTTGCTTGAATCCGGTTATCTTAGCTCTCAACATATTTGTCTTTTCCGGTGGATAGAACTTTTGATAAAAAGCTAGAGCTAGCTTCTTCCATGAGTCAATACCTAGAGCGACCTTGTCAAGACTCTTCAACCATCGTTTTGCCGCTCCAATAAGAGAGAAAGGAAACAAGACCCATCGGATTTGGTCTTGAGTCACTCCCGTTTGAGAAACGGCATCACAATAATCACAAAAAGTCTCCATGTGTAGATGAGGGTCTTCACTTGGCATACCTCCAAATTGGTTTCTCTCCACCAATTGGATAAAAGCGGTTTTAGCAATGAAATTTCCGGTGAGATTTTGTGGTACGGGGGTGGTGTTTGGAAGAGTATCTTCCGTGGGAATGGAGTGAGATGAGAATTTAGGCATTCTTAGAAGAGTGGGTGGTTGGATGTCTTGTGGGATGGTTGGTGGGATTCCAAAAGGATTCACAAATTCCGCAATCGGCACAATTTCCTCCCAATTCTCTACACTTGGATGCTCAATTTCTAACTCGTTACTTTCCCGAATTTCCCCTTCTTCAATTGAAGGTAAAAGCTCCTCCGTTGTGATAATCGGATTTGAAGAAGAGCCTCTACTTGCGGTTTTGAAGACTTTGCGAAGTCTCCTAAAGGTCCTTTCGATCTCGGGATCGATTGGAGGTTGATCCTTTGGGGGAGCTCGCCTGGGCATACAAGAAAACTAAATGTAAACGGTGAGAATGCCTTGAGAAACTAGGTTTCTCAAGACAAGAGGCAAAAAACTAAAGCAAACCAAAAACAATCAAATTAAACATACACCGTCCCCGGCAACGGCGCCATTTTGATGTAGTGAAAATAGTTGTGAAGTAGGGATGTCGATCTCAGGGACGGTTGGTGTTCAAAATTGATCTAAAAGTCTACTTAAAGTCTCTTGCAAGTCACAAAGTGATTTGGGTTTGGGTTTGTTGGCTACACTAATCAACAACAATTAAAAACAATTACAAACAACAAAAGGAGTCTAAAGCTATAAAGGTTGGATTTTTATCAAATAAGAGGGAAGACTAGGGTGAGTGGGTTCATATGGGTAGTAAAGTCGAGTGCAAGGGTCGGGTCTAATAGTCGAAATATCATCTAGTCTAGGAAAGTGAATCGAGGCTTCCGTTCTTACAATTCCTCCTCAAACCGACTCTAACTAGCTATCGCGTCACTAGATACGGCTTGCCAAAACTAGCGGTTCTACGAAAGACCACGACTTTCGATCTTATGGCATTCGAAACAAACGAAAGATTCATGCAAACTCAAGTAAGCATTTCATCAAACATGTTATAAGCATAGCATGGAGACTAGACAATAATCAACTATTAACCCCAACAATAACACATTAAACCATACAAGGACCCATAATCCCCCACATTACCCTAGCAAGATTACTACTCACTCATACTTGAGGGAAATTCGACATTTACTAAAGATTGTAAGAGGAAATCAACAACAACATTAAACATTTCTAATTAACAATAAGTAGATAACAATAATCGAAATGAAAACTTAATTAAAGCAAGATTAAGTAGAGAAATTATACCAACTTGGAGAAAGATTAGAACTTTGATATAAATACCAAGATTTCGTCACAAATCCTTGAATATAACCCAAGTTCATACACTAAACCAAGTTGAAATCACTAATTAACCTACTAATTTGCTTAATTAAGGAAGATTAATACAAGATTAAAACTAATTCTATTAAAGTTTCAGATCTAGGGTTTCGTGCCCTTTAATTACATAAGAGGGTCTATATATAGGTTTACAAAATGAAGGAAAGATGGGCCTCGAGAAGCTTCATGGACTGACAAAGTCACGACCGTGAAATGGGTTTCACGGTCGTGAAAGACGTCTCACGACCGTGAAACTCCATTTCACGGTCGTGAAAGAATTGGCAGAGCAAGGTCAAGTTTTACTGATAAGTCACGACCGTGAAGTTCATTTCACGACCGTGACATAGGTTTCACGACCGTGAAATGGGGTTTCACGGTCGTGAAACCAAATCCACGATTTTCTTCCTTTTTGGCAAAGCATCTCACGACCGTGAGATGCATTTCACGACCGTGAGATGCTCATCCTCCTTCTTCCTTCGCTTGACTTTGTTGTTTCCTTCTCGGTTCCGCTTGCCTTGACTCGGGAGGGCTTTGGCGCGTCGAGTAGGGCCCCCAAGGGTATGTGGGGCCCCCAAGGTGTGCCGTGGGTCCTCCGAATGATTCACCTTCTTCTTTGTTGATCAAAAGTAGGTAGAAATCGCCCCAATTGACGGTTTACCTACAAAAGCACGATAAAAGCGAGAAGTATGCTAGAAGAAGGTAAAACACGTAGAAACGCTCCTAGGGAGCGTTAAAGGCAAACAAAACGAGATGAAAAGGGGTGGAAATTTGGGGTGAAATGACACTATATCACTTCGTCAGCAAAACAAAATTTTAGAAGATAGGGACAAAAACCGAGGAGTAAAAGAAAAAAATGGAGAAGAAAGCGAAGAAGAGTTTTTTCACTGTTGCTCGACCGAGTAAATGAAGTTTACTACGTTGAGTCGAGTGACATCCATGCTCTTTCGAGTCGATTAACCTCTACTCGGTTGAGCATCTCAGTATATGACGAGTTTCAACTTTCTTAATTATGTTTTAGTAATACCCGCCCTTTATAGACCCGTTTACCTACCTTTGACCTTGCGGAATTCCTCGTGGGGATGGCTTGAAGAGCTTTGTACTAATCGACTTAGAGTACTCGGCCTAGCATAGCTCCCTCGGTCGAGTGTAGTAGACACTCGATTGAGTGCAGTGTTGTAACACCTCCATCTACCAAAGAGTCTTACCAAGGCCTACCTTAGCAAACATAAGTGCTACCATCTCGTTTGCCCAAGATAATACATATCACAAGTGACCATAATGAAAACATAATTAAATTAATACGAGTTTAATGTGAATGCAACTGAAATCTCAAAAGTCAACATCAATACAATAATCCAAAATCCGACATAATGAAATGTAATAAAGTCTCAACACTAAGGCACATCAGAAGCTAAATGACTCATCGTCCCGATCTCATCTGACCCCAAGCATGCTCACAACGAAATGCGAAATACCTGGTCAACTCCTGCTTACCATTCCGCAATGGATCACAACAGTTTTGCAAACAGAGAAGAGTTTAGTACAATTATACATCAATCAATGACAACACAAACAACAACACAATCATATTAAAAGATCAAACACATCTCCAAACTCTGGTAACCGAGTTCCCGTCGTAACCGTAACCCCTGCCAATGTCAGACCGCAGTATTGAACATCAAAATCTCCGATCGGATTCCCATTACTACGGGTAATTCCTGCTGATACACTCCGCAACATTGGACATCAAAATCCTTGTTCATCGCAACGAGCGTAACTTGGCTCATTCATATGTACATCCCTATTGTGACGAGAGTCACAAGAGGCGTAACCTAGGGGTGCAACCATCTGCCAATAATGGCCCACCAATCTCAATCACAATCATCAACATAATCAACATCACCATCATCATCATAATCAACATCATAATCATCATAAACAATCAATCATGTAACATCAATATTCGATTATACTGAGTAGGGAAACCTTACCTCATAGAAAATTTGCAAGAATGTCATGCAAGACTAGAATGAATCCTCTACGCTACGAAGTCTTCTTCTAACAATCATTCAATAATTTAGAATCAACAATCCATTATAATTACCTAAAACTTAACCCTAATTGAGATTACAGTTCCAACAATTCTACTTAATATACAAGTTATTAAAGATTGGAGACTTACGACGATATTGACACACAATTGATGACGAACTAGACACAAGGATGATCTTCAATCTTAGAAATATGATTAAGAGGGTTAAGACTGTTTAGAAAGAGCTTTTAAGGTTAATAGAGTGACTAAGAACTGACGAATATATTCATAAATTCTTAATCTTCTTAATCCAAAACCTCTCAAAAACCCCGTCAGACCGGTGCACTTGGTCGGGTGCACAAGAACACTCGACCGAGTACACTAAACTCGGTCGAATACCAGATATACTCGACCAAGTGCCACATAGGCAGTAGCCTGCTAAGTGGCACATATCACCTACTCGTCCGATTACAATCAACTCGCCCGAGCATCGACACTCAATCGGTCGAGTACACCTTTGTCGATCGAGTACCAAGCTCATAGACTACGGAGTATTACAAGAATACTCGACCGAGTGTCTTTGATACTCGGCTGAGTGCCACAGATCCGGATGTGTTACATATATAACACACGGAGGTTGCAACGTAAATCATTTATCGCGAAAATCATTTCCCATATCTCTAAAACCTAAACCTAACTCTTCTTCCTTCTTCCTTCTCCCTACCTATACCTCTATTTCACCCTGATGAATCCTTCACCAGTAGACCGCCGTGGGAGCGGGATGCCGAGTCAGGATACAATGCTAAAGGGGAGGATTAATCTAGCCAGGTAAGTGACGACCCCCATAGTTAGTATTGACATTAATGACCATAGTTATGATAAGAGTTGTACCATTGTTTGTAGGTTTGGATAACGGTCTTGTGTGCTTGTATGTGACGGTTTGTGGCTGCGTGCGAAATTGCTACATGTAGGGTTTCCCTACTTATTATAGTTATACATTGATTGTTGATGTTGATTATGATGATGATGACTATAATGATTGTGTTATTGGTATGATGATGATTATGATGTTGGCTTGATCATCATAATGTGATTGATATTGTGAACCATGTTCGGGATATGGTTCAACCCCCAGGTCTCGCCTCTTGTGACTCCCTCACAAGGGGGATGTGCACATTAAGGTGTCGGGTTACGCTCGTTGCGATAAGCGGGGATTTTGATGTCTAGTGCTGCGGTTTGGCATCGACAGAGGTGGGTCTTCTGTTACGATAGAAGCCCGGCTACTCATTGCGATGAGAGTCATTTTGGTTACCAGAGTTTGGAGACGATCAGATTCGGGATCAGTGTTGTGTACTTTGATTGTTGATTATACTAGTGTTATAGTTGTACTGACCCCCTTCTCTGTTTGTGTAACTACGGTGATCCATTGGGGGATGGTGAACAGGTTGTCTAACAGGTATTGTGCGTGGATGATTGAGGTAGCTTGAATCCGACGAGATGACGACCACTTTACTTCCGCTGAGTCTTTAGAGTTGCATAGTCGAGCTGTTGTATTTCATAAGTAATCAGATTATTGTAAATGTGATATACTATAATTAAGTATAAATATTTATTTATTGTATATTTGATATGTACTACCTCACGTCACCGAGATGGTAGCGCCTCTATTTGCTTAAGAAAGGTCTTGATAAAGGCTCCTTAGGAAGTGGGGTTGTTACAAAGTGGTATCAGAGCCACGATTTTGGAACCTGAACCAATGAACCAAATGAATGTAGGGTGTCAATTGAAATGAACCTGGTGTATGTGTGTTAGAGGCCCACTTATGTTGCTTTTGGGTGAGAAGGCTCCTTCATTCCGAGATCCTAAATTTTGTTGTGGACTACGAACAATATTACTGGTGTTGCAGGGATGGTCGCATTATTTTGCGAGTAATTTATGGGTTAACCTATTGTGTACTCACTCGATTACGTCCGAGTACTCGACATAGTGAGGCTAACTCGACCGAGTGTCATATACACTCGATTGAGTGCCTGATTGGTAGAAACAATTTTCGTAGCCAGAATCAAGCACTCGATCGAGCACCATGAAGCACTCGATCGAATAGCTCGTACTCAACCGAGTGCACTCGGCACTTGACCGAGTGCCCTAGCTGGGTTGCGCATTCTAATTTCCGGAAATCCTATATCCGTAATTTGCCTTACTCTTTTCGCCCTATTTCTTTATTACTCTCTCAAACTCTCTCTCAAACTCTTCTCTCTTCAAGTTCTTGGTAAATTTGTGCTAAAAACTCATTTGAATCAATTGTTTTAGTCATCTTGCATCCAATCCCTTCCCAAATTCAAGGCAATTTCATCTCTTCTCTTTTGTGCAAAATTTTGAGTAGTAAAACTTACCTCAAATCTGAAAATTTAAACTTTTCACATTGAAATCATACTTTACGTCTTGTTATGTGTTGTAAAATTGTTGCAATTATAGTCTTAAGCATAGGAATAATGAATATTGCCCCAAAATCGCTACTTTTTTCACCCAAACTATTAGGGTCTACTAAAATCCAAAATTTTATGGTTTTAAATCCATTTTAAGAGACTACAAGACTTCGATTAGGTTGATACTATGTCATATAGAGTCCTTCTTTCAAATTTTGATAGTAAAGTTTGTCTTAAACTTAACCTTTTGAAGCAAAAATTTTGATATTTTTGAGCACTGCCTATGTAATTAAACCTGGAAAATTTTTGTGGAATCGTACATTGCATATGCCGAGAGCCGATATAACGAGCAGGGGCAGACTAGTCCGCCGATTATGATCCCCCAGGTGACCGAATATTCTACGATTGAGTTTGATAGTTTTGCACAACGGAAGGCCTTTCAAGCCTTGATGTTGGCTCCGGTGAAACCCACTAGGTGTATTGACCATAGTGTGTTGGTGGCCTTTGGGGTTGCGGAGGATATGAGGCACATGTTTGAGATATTTGGTATGTTGGGTTTGTATCAACTTCATAAGAAGTCCTATGGATTTTTGACTCTAGAATTCTTAAGTTCTTATGTTTATGATGTGAAGGGCAAGAAGATTAGTTTTCGTTTGATGAATACCAATTTTAGTCTGACCTTGGATGAAGTGGCTGAGCACTTAGTCTTAGAGAAGACAGATGAGGAGAGTGTGGAGGCGATAAGGTCGGATAGTGGGCTAATGGTTATTTTGCTTTGTTCACTAGGCGATATGCGCCTAGTGTTAGTGCTACGTTGATCAATGATGTCCAGCATCCGACCTTTAAGCTTTTTCTGAGGATGATGACATGTTTGCTGTATGGGAGGAGTGATGCGAGTAAGTTGAATTTGTATGAAGTGATGTTGCTCGTTGCTTACCTTAACTTTAAGAGGGAGGATAAGTTTTACAATAGCTCCCCGACTTGGTGCCTGGGCTTACCTTAACCTTCGTATCAGTGATGTCCACGCACCGTCACCTCAGTTATGAGGTGACATGCTAAATCGTACACTAATCAAAGATAACCCACATGCCCAAACTAATGCAGTAAAGGAAGTCGGGATCGTATCCACATGGAGACTAAAGAAATTCTATTCGCTAATTAATAGTCTGTCTAAGTAACAAATTGGGGGATTTGATTGTTTGTTTTCTAAACTAAAAGTAGTGAAGGAAAGAGAAATAAGGAGAAGAAAGCGGATTCAAATATAATAAAAGAAATAGCTAGGATATCGGGTTACCACAGTCAACAACGGTCAATGAGAGAATTAAAAGGGCAACATAAACACGGTCTGAAGGGTAATGGATAGTTCCTTTCGGTCTACTATTCACCCTATAATTACTAATATAACTCTCGCTCTAATTAGTATATTCTATTGTTCGCTGCAAGTCCCTGCCTTTTTTATATCCTACAATCTAGATCAAGGTTTAACAAACTAGTAGATCGGTCAAATGCATTTAACCAATTTACTAACAATTAATGCAACGATTAGCAATACAAACCAATAATTATGATTTAATTAATAATCTAACAATAAATCATCGCATAACCGCAGCTCCCCAAAATCCTAGCATGGAAGAATTAGCTACTCATATTAGATCTAATGAAATTAACTATAATAATAAGAATCGAATTAGACATGATGAAATAGGATGGAAGAACAATTAACAAGTTAATGAATTTGTAACACCCGGAAATGTACCCTATTTTTCTAGTGAAAATATTTTACGGATAGCTTTCAGCAAATTTAAGTTTTAATTTAGAATTTTATGTTCCGAGTCGAATTTAGAATTTCCGAGTTCGTATTTGGAATTTCGCGAGATTCCATGAGAATCCCGTCTTAAGGCGAGTTTGAATTTTCTTGACTTTTAAGTCGTCTTTGACTTTTCTTGACTTTTAAGTCGTCTTTGACTTTTCTTGACTTTTAAGTCGTCTTTGACTTTTCTTGACTTTTAAGTCGTCTTTGACTTTTCTTGACTTTTGAGCCGTCTTTGACTTTCGTTGACTTTTTCCTTATACATATCACACAACCACTTAACCTATTTCATTCATTCATCACAATTCAACTTACTTCATCACTAAGAAACCCAAAACCCTTTCTTCCATAATCTTTCCAAGCTTAGAATCTTCATAGCTCGTTCGTTTGTTGCTCAAATTCACGTAAGATCGTCTCATTCTTCCCCTCTTACCTTCCTCTATCCGTATTGGTAATAAAATTTCCGTCTTTCTCGCTTTTTAAAATATCCGTCTTTCTCAAGGTGAATGATATTCATCTTTTATTATCTAATTGTATGTAGGTGGAGACTAGGAAGGTTTAGAATCGATTAAAGACGCATAAAGGTAACGGTGAAGGGTTACTCGATATCATTTACGTGTTTTACATGCTTTATATGCCAGAATTCGTATTAGATTACGATTAGTAAGTTTAGGAATTATGTTATGGATGATGATTGTTGTTATTTGATGATTTTTGATGATGAATATTGATTGTTGATAGTTGATAGAAGTGAATTATGAAATTTGGAAATGATAGAAATGGTGTTGTTGTTCTCGGGTGGACTCGTGCAGTTTCACTGCATTGACCCTTTTTCGTAGAATGATCATATCTCCTTCGTTACTTGCTTGTTTTGGGCTTGTGACCATTCGTTGGAACCGTAAGAGGATAAGCTATCACCTCGACTTGGAATTTCTGTATTTCCATGTCTAGAACTCCAGTTATGACCGTTTGAAGTGGACCCTTGTTTTAGTTAGTTTCCAAACTTGTGTTTTGTGTGTAGTTGTGCTCCGAGCCGGGGTACCGGCCGCTCCCTCCACACCGGCCTGGAACACGGCTGTATTTTTCTTATAAAATCTCTAAAACTCGTAATTCATATTAGTTCGCATGATTCGTTTATCGTATAATTTTACGTAGTGACTTATAATATTCATGTTTTGGATATATGATATTTCTTTCGCTTGTATCACATGTTTTGTGACGGTTTTTGGTATGTCCCCCTTGAGTCGGTTTTTACAAATGATACGGTTTGAGCACTATTTTGTCTTGTGCTTTGTACTCTCATTCCCTTGGCTACCTTCCCGTTCGTAAGGCTGGAATGTCGGAACGGAGAGGTATCCTACTGCTTAAATGCATGTGTTAGTGGGCATACGACGACGTTGTTGGGAGTTGAACGCTATGCGTTGATCGACCCGGCCGTCAAATGTTGTGTACTTGCGAGGTGGTGTTATTTGCATGTAGCGTACCGCTTGTTATGAGGCTTGAGCTCTTTTCCGCCTCTTTCGTGAATTGATCTACCGAATTTGGGGTACTCGGCATATATTTGTAAGCCCGAGTCTTGGATGCGAAACGGTTATCGCATGTCGAACCGGAAAATGTGATTTCGGGATTCTGGCCAGATTTAGACTAGGACCGGGTATTTATTATCGTCGTTCTACCAGGAGGAAATTAGTCTACATATACGAAACGAAGTGTATCGTGTATGAGTTAGGGAAAGGTTGATCTCGTGAGCTGCCTTATTTTAATCATACTTGCCATTACACGATGACTGTGCGTTTCATTTACCGTGAGATGAGAGTGTCCGTTGTGTCGTTCTTGAATGAGTGGTGATTTCATGTATTATCATGGTCATGCATGATTGGACCACCGTCAATGCTATTAGTGCGCTGATTGGATGATAATAGTTGGATTAATGTGATCATCGCATGACTTGACTTGGTTTGTATGTCGAGTCTCAATCTTATCAATCTTATACCGCGAACGGTGAGATGCAAGCCCTAGTGAGCGTATTCGGTTGCCTAAGAGTGTCTTCCCCGAGTCTTTGAATAACATGATGGATTCGGATTTGTGCCTCTTATGCTCTTATCATTATCTATAGAATTGCCTATCTATTCTTATCGTACCTCACATGTATATCTATATATGCATGCTCTACTTATGTATTTCCTTCTATGTACGTTTAAGGTGATATGGCTGGGAGAACCCGGAGTTACTCCCCACTGATTGTGGCGTTCATGTTTTTCATGAATGAACAGGTTGCTTGCATGGATGACTTTTTGCTTATGCTATTTTGGGTTCGGATGTGAGCTAGCGGGCGTTGTCCCTGGATGAAACACCTCTAGACGTTGTTTAGCTAGTTGCTAATTACTTTGTCTTTTGTTAACACTTTGAGAGACTACGTCTCTTGTGGTATTTTTATTTGGTTTGTAATATTTTGACACTCCTCGTATTTTTCTATCTTGCATGTATAAAGGTTTTTAAAATATCGTATTTTCCGCTATATAATTCACATGCTTGTATGTTTTATATTTCCGCATTCGCGAGGGTTGTCACAGAATTAAACAATAAAGACAAAGAAATAAGAAAAGATGAATAAAGAAGAAGAAATTAAAATTAAAGGAGAAAGATTCAATACCAAAGGAAAGAGGAAGGATTGATTCCAAAGTTTAGATCTAAAGTTGCTAAAAACGTAAAACTAGTCGTCTGTGTAAAAGGAGGTTCCTAATTATTATGTCTTACAAGGCTTAAATAATCTAAAAACTATTCAAACTAATGGGCCGAAATAGCGAAGTAAATTTCCGGCTAAAACTAAAATAGTCAATCGACTGAATTGATTGGTCAATCGACTAAAACACAAATCTTGTCAGATAAATCCTCCAAATAGTCGATCGACTAAATAAAGCTGTCAATCGACTAAAACACAAAACTTGTTTATCGACTAATAAAGCTGTCGATTGAAAGTCCATAGACCTTAATTAGACTCCTCTAATTAGTTACTAAATTACTTGTTAATTTAGTATTTAATGATTTATGTAACATGCATGCAAATATAAAGACATTTATATAAAAGAAGAAATTTCCTCACATTGATATGGAAATAAATGGGCACAACAAGAACTCCTTCTTGTTGTTCTTGAGCTAATAATATGGATGAACAAGAATAATCTTCAAACTAGAAGACCTCCTTCAAGTTGCACCAAGATGATACCAAATAATCTACCCTTATTATTAACTAGATAATAAGATATATATTATGCTACTAATATTAGAATATATTACTACACTAGTAATACTTAGTAAATATTAGTATTATGAGAGTTTTAGTGAGAAGAAGGGTTTTTTGAGAGATGTAGGAAAAACAAGCAAGAATTGAACAAATAAAATGAACACCATATTGCCCTTTTATAGGCAATATGTCCGGTCATGGTGAGCCATAAATGGGTCTTATTTTTCATATTTTAATCACATGCAAAGTGGTAGATTGTAGTGTTGAATGAAATGATTTTAGGTTACTATTCATGTCATAATCACATGTGACTTGTGAGCATGAACAAAAGCAACCATCATCACCTTACCAACACTACCATGACCGGCAATGTGAGCCATTATATGGTCCATTTTGATTTTTGATATTTGTCCCACAAATACTTATTAATCATATGTTTAATTATCTTATATAATTAAGTGTTAATTTGATCATATAACAATTATATGACTCAAATAAATAAATAATATGTACTTAACATTTTAAGTAATATTTTACCATTATATCAATATATAATGGGTCCCACAATGCTTAGTTAATTTATTTTACAACTCCTTGTAAATATAATTAACTAATTACCTCTATCTCAAAACCTCAAATAATTTAGTAATTTAACGATTAATTACTAAGTTAAATCTTATTTAATCGTATTAAAATAAGATATAAAATTATTAGTCAATTATCGCATAATTGAAAAATAAGTTTAATCGAATTTGAGTTCTTAACTCAATTTCTAACAATTAACTCTCGTACATATCGAATATATGTAATGTACTAATTAACTGTATCATATATAAATAATTAGTTACTATTTGGATTTCATCCTTTAGGTGTGACCGAAAGGGATCAGTTGATCACCGCCGTCATACGACAATAACGTCAAACTCTAGTCAGCCAACCGTTATTGATTTACGTTAATCAACTGACTAATCATATATATATATAGTCAATAAATATTCCAATTATATTCCTTAATAAGATTTATTATGTGGCGCACTATTGTGGAGGACACCTACTCCAACATCGATGACTAAATAAAGTTGTTGATCGACTAAAACACAAAAACCGTCGATCGACTAATAAAGCTGGCGATCGACTATTCCCAGTACTGCACGCCAGTCTTCATTCTACTTCAATGCACTCTCTTTCGTTCCCGCGCATTCCAAGGTGACAGTTCCCGAGCATGACTCTATTAGCATCCAGAATGCAACACAAAGACAAGATTCGGCTCGTTTTCGCTCCCTTTAGGCCAACAACGTGTACGAAACGAAGAAGTAACCAAAGTAGCCGAAACATTCACTACTCAAAATGGCATAAAAATGCGTGCACAAAGGTGAAATAAACGTATAAATTAGGCACGCATCATGGGGCCACGGTGTAAGTTTCATAAACTCATTATTAGACATATCTAATAACTTATATAAATTAGTTTACTCATAAACTAGGTGGATCTTATACATGCATAACTAAATGATAAAGAGATAAGAAGAAACTTTTTCCTTATATTAATTTGGTAGATTTTGGGCACAAGAATAGGACACCTTCCTATACCTGTTCTTGAGCTTAAAATATGAGAGATGAACTCCTAGTTCTTAGTATAAGAACTCTCCAATTAGTAGCACCCAAGACAACCACTTAATCACCACTTTATTACTACAATATAGTAATATGGTAGTCTCCCTTAATATATATATATATATATATCTATCTATATATATATATATATATATATATATATATATATATATATTTCTAATAACTCTTGTTATTACACTTTAGTAATTTTATTAGAAATTTATGAACAAGTTATATGTAAAACTTCTTAAGTTTTAGTGTAAGAAGTGAAAAGAGAGATAAGCAAAAATAATATGAGATCAAGTGTAAGCATAAGAGGCGAAATCATCTCCCTCTTATGCTCACCAAAATCGGCACACACATGGGGTAGGGAGGGTAGCTATTTCTTTTTGTCTTCACAATGCAATAGGTAGGTATCTAGGTTTAGGTTGTAATCATTTAGTCTAATTTCTTAATTAGAACAACCACTAAGACCTAAATCCCTACCCTAAACCCCTAAAACCGGCACCCCACTTAAAATGGATGTCCATTTTATCTTTTGTATTTTGTCATTTGTCACATATGTGATATGTGACATGTAACATGTAATTTTTTATTATATATGTGCATTTAACTAATTTAAATGCAATTTCATAAAAAATAAAATAAACTTAACATTTTAAGTCATATTTTATAATCACATGTAAATAAAATGGGCTATCTCATATTTGGTTAATATAATTTACAACTAATTGCAATTATAATCAACCAATTATGCTTATCTCAAAATGTTTCATAAACATTAAGCATTCTTAGTAATATAACAATTAAATTGCTAAAACGAATCTTATTTAATCATATTACAATAAGATATATTTCTCACTTATAATACAAACTTTGTTCAATTTAAGGGATTAATTAATCTGTATCGCTATACAATTAATTAACCTACACGATTAGGGGATCGTCCTTTAGGTGTGACCTCAAGGGATCAACTGATCACCACCGTCATACGACAGTAACGTCAACTTTAGTAAGCCAATCGTTACCGATTAATGTTGACCAGTTGACTATAATATTTGTCATCCTTTTATATTATTGTTATTGAGATTTAAATAAGTGATCACACTATTAATGAGGACACATACTCCAACACATAATGACCCGCTTGATGCAGAGACTGACCGACTTTACCCCTCTTGCGGACCTCCCTGCCTTGTTTAATGGAGTTCCCCCACCATCAACCGGGACTATCTGTTGCATATCAAATGGTTGAGGGAATTGGAATATGGGATCCTAGCGTGGAGGGTGAGGGGTACAAGATGGATGAGAGTACCCGATGAGGTCAACCTACCAGTGATCGAGCATTTGGCGGAGCGTGACCTCGATAGCAATGTACCTAACCGTCCACCCCAAATTTACCTGATCCCTAAGCATGTTTTGGTAGAGATGCTCGAGCCTGCGTTGGCTCCTCGTATGAGGAGGGTGGCCTAGCTTACTTGTGAGACCAAATGAGCGAGGGAGGAGGTGGTCGAGCCATCTTTTGTTCCCAGAGTCAGGGCTAGTACCAGCCGTATACCAGTGTCGGATGCACGTTGAGGACCCACGGGTCCTATGTTACCCTAAACTTTAGAAAATATTCATTAACTTTTCACTTATCATCATAAGGACCCCATAAAGTTAAATGTAGGACACCCCATATCATCAGACTCTCCTCTAACTAAGACGATTAAATAAAGAAATAAAGCTTTATAAAGTAACAAAGTGACATGTTGACTGCTAAATGCTAGCACCTTTATGTTGGGTTCATTTTTTAACATAGTTTAAGGTAAATGCTTAAAATAAAACATTGACTCTTCATATTTATAGCTAGTACTCTTTATTAACCCTTGTGTAAAAATCTTATCACCAAACAAAGGAGACACGCAAAAAAGAAATATTTGATTCCTTGCATTTTAGTATTTCAAATTTCAAAAACACAAATTTTCATTTAAGACAGTAATCATCCGTCTTAAGCTTAAGACGGGTCAAATAAAATATCAAATCACATGACAAGTTACCTAAGGAAATGCAATATTTTTGTCACTTTTAGCCCATGTGATAGTATTTGACCCGTCTTAAGGTTAAAGACAGATAGTCCGTCTTAAGCAAGACTTACTGTTTCAAAAAATACCATACATTTTTTTTGAGGGAAAAATATACCATTCATTTTACTACTCAACATTTGATGATTTTAGAAATTCTTATATTACTTAATATTTTTTATCATTTAGTATATATATTCAAACTATTTTGTAGATATTTTTTTGCTAAAATTACATAAACAGCCTACATTTGCCATACTAATTTTATTCTTTTTATATTTTCCCTTAATTTTTTCTTATTTCAAATTATTTAAGTTACGATCAAGTCCATATAATTACTATGGAATACCAAATATTTTAGGACATCGTTAACGTGTGCGAACAATTCATTTTTAGGTTATTTTAATCCAAAACATTAATGTTTATGGTTTAAATAAGCCATTTATGATAGTTTTGAGCAAACTTTTGAAATTTTTGTTCCAACTAAGTTATTTTAGGCCAAGTAAACATACAACATTGTATTTTTTAGATTTAGGTGGGGTTTATTTAAGTAAGCTTCACTTTGTTAACCCTAAAAGATGTCGCAAAAAAATATTATTTATGGATCCGCCACTGCCGTATACCAGTACGCGTCTTCCCGACCGTGCATGACCCGAGGATGCAGGTGAGGGAGTTGACGGAGAGATTGTCTAGTGCTTTGGTACTCAGGAACATGCATGAGTTGACCATATGCAGAATGTAGGGGTTTAGGGAGCTCATCTGGCTTGGTGGAGGGGAGTAGGAGACGATAGTGGAGTCTTTGATTGCTATGGCGTGGGGAACCACCATTTTTAATAACTCAAGTATTACTAGGTCGAGTGTTGTGGACACTAGGTCGGATTTGTGTTTTCCTCGGCCGAGCAGGGTAGCTACTCGGCCAAGGGGTGTGGACTCGGTCGAGTGAGGTTCACTCGGCGAGTGGTCTGTTTAGTATTGACCCTGTTTGTTGGCATTCGGTCGAGTTTATATGCGCTCGGTCGAGTGTGTGTGCGTCACTAGATATGGTTTGCCAAACTAGCGGTTCTACGAAAAACCACGACTTTCGATCTTATGGTATTCGAAACAAGCAATAGAATCATGCAAACTCAAGTACGCATTTCATCAAACGTGTTATAAGCATAGCATGGAGACAAGACAATAATCAACTATTAACCCCAACAAGAACACATTAACTCATACTAGAACCCATAATCCCCCACATAACCTTAGCAAGATTACTACTCACTCATATTCAAAGGAAATTCAATATTAACTAAGGATTGCAAAAGGAAATAAAAAACAATGAACATCTTCTAATTAACAATGAATAGATAACAAGGATTGAAATGAAAACTTAACTAAAGACAAGATTAAGTAAAGGAATTATACCAACTTAGAAAAAGGTGAGAACTTTGATATAATAACCAAGATTTTGTCACAAATCTTTGAATACAAACCAAGTTCCAACACTAAACCAAGTCTCAATTGCTAATTAACCAACTAATAAGCTTAATTATGGAAGATTAATAGAAGATTAAATACTAATTCTATGAGAGTTTCAGATCTAGGGTTTCTAGCCCTCTAATTACACAAGAGGATCTGTTTATAGGTTTACAAAATGGAGGAAAAATGGGCTTTGAAAGACTTCATAGACTGGCAAGGTCACGACCGTGAAAGGTGTTTCACGGTCGTGAAAGCTGTCTCACGACCGTGAAACTGTAAGTCACGATCGTGAGATATTGCACGTAATGTGGCAGAGACTCTTTCACGATTAAGTCACGACCGTGAAATGGGTTTCACGATCGGGACATCACTTTCACGACCGTGAAATGTGTTTCACGGCCGTGAGCTGAAATGCTCGAGAATACGCCTTCTTCGAAAGGCATCTCACGACCGTGAGATTCCTTTCACGCCCGTGAAATGCTTCTTTTCCTTCTTCCTTTGCTTGACTTTGTTGCTTCCTTCCCGGTTTTGCTTGCCTTGACTCGGAAGGGCTTTGGCGCATCGAGTAGGGCCCCCCAAGGGTATGTCGTGGCTCCTCCGAGTGATCCACCTTCTTCTTTGTCGATCAAAATTAGGTAGAAATCGCTTCAAATGACGGTTTACCTACAAAAACAAGATAAAAGCGAGAAATATGCTAGAAGAAGGTAAAACACGTAGAAACGCTCTTAGGGAGTATTAAAGGCAAGCAAAACGAGACAAAAAGGGGTGAAAAAGTAGGGTGAAATGACACTATATCAAATCTCCCCAAACCAAACCCTTACTAGTCCCGAGTAAGGATGAAAAATAGTCAAGACCCTTATTTAACTATGCTAAACCTAACCGATACAAGGCAACTAACGGGCCTTGCTCCGTCCCTTCAACTCGCAACAAGGTATTCATGAGGTAGGATACCTTCTTGCAAGGCAAGTGGGGTGGGGTCTTGCCAAAACTCCGATGCATTCTAGGCAATAAAGCACACAAAACATATGGGAATGCATCTACAAAAGCAAGTGGCAACATGCCTCATCCATGTGCCCGGATTCATCTAAAATGGAAAAATTTCAAGCATGCAAATTCCTATGTACTTACTAGTTTTACAAAGAACTAGGCCTAGAAAGATAGAAATGAATCACCTCTTTATTGTGTAAAATTAGTATATTCGTTCACGTTCACTAGAAAGCTTTGTCAAGGGTGATAAGGCGGGATAGAAAGTGAGGGCCCCATGGTGTTAGAAGACACTGTAGGATTGGAATCCCCCCTCTCACCTAAGTGAAAGGAAGGGTCGTCCCCTCTTAGCCATGTAATGTAGGAGTAATCATAAAAAAGGTAAGGAAACGAGATGTTTGAGTTCTTATTTGATTTATTTTTCTTTTTGGAGTTTTTTTCTTTTTATTTTGATTTCTAGCTTGACTTGGGTGCCTTTTGAGAGCAAGGTAGCCTAGTGAAAGGTATGCGGCGGAGACCAACAATAGGCAAATCCTCGCCGTAGCGACATCGAGAGCGACCCCATATGTGGTGAGGGTACTCTAGAAGAGCCTAGAAGTCTCCATATGCACTCCCTAAGCTAGGACTAAGGCAAAGATATGCAAAATTACAAGCTTTTCTTTTCAATTGTGTTTGAACTCAATTTTTGGACTTGTGATGGAAAAATTTCCTTTTTGTCATATGTAGTGAAATGTGATGATTGGACAATTACATGGCCTCGAGAGTCACCTAGGAAAGCGTTCACCAATGAATTTTCACACCATGGGGATGGTCGAGATGGTAAATGCAAGCCCTTTACTAGGCTCTAGGAAATGGTGCGAAAATTATACAAAAAATACAAATCAAAGGGTGTTTCAAAATCTATTTTAATAGGCAAAGTGCTAAGCAAAAAAAGTATCTACAAGGGCCTATCCAAGCTTGTTCAATTTCCAAATTAGGAATTTTTTTAAAAAGTTCTCCTAAATGCAACTATATGCCATGATTTAGAATTAGGCAACATATATACAAACTAATGCAAATGCTGTAGTGAACTACGTGACAAATAATCTAATGAAACCCCCTAACAGCACATAAGTCACACAACCGCCAATTCATCAAAATCCACATCGCAATCATCAACAATTCCTCCAAACTCCTCATGTGATAAGAAGTAAAGAAAGAAAGAAGAGGAAGGAATAAGAACGATCATACCATGACGGTATTCTTAATCCCTTCTATAAGTCTCTTAAGCGAGGCGTAGCGGACCTATGTATGGAGGTTAGAAGAAAAAAACAATGCAAATATATACAAACTAAGATATAAACAAGCTAATTTTTAGGATTTTTCAAATTTTTCGATTTTTTTGGATTTTTGAATGATTTTAAATGCAAAATAAAACATGTTTTTGGGATTTTTTTCAAAATTTTCAAACTATGAAGATAGTTTCCCATCCCCCACATAGGTACATTGTCCTCAATGTATGAAATGGGATTATTGAAAGTAAAGAAAGACATGTTTTTGGAGTTTTTGAAGTGTTTTTTAAATATTTTGAAAAATAAAAACTTGTTTTTGATTTTTTATGATTTTTTGAGAAATATTCACAATAAAAACCATATATACAAGAGGGTTAGTTATTCAAATGAACTAATTCTATATGAAATGCATGAACTAATCAATATTCCTAAAACTAAATGCAAAGTGATATAATACAAAGTGCATGATCTAAGTGAATGCAAGCTAAACTATATGCTAATCTAGAGTCTCGTTGCGGTGGTAATGTGCAAAAAAGCAATGCCCCTCATGGGGGTACGTCCCACAAGAAAGTCTAGATAAAAAGGAAAACAAGGTGTGCCATATCGGAGTCTCGCCGTGGCGGTAATGTGCATAAATGCAATGCCCCTCATGGGGGTACCTACCACGGGAAAGTCCAAAAATGGCACCTAAAAGTGCAACTACGTGATGCATGAGAATTATCTAAATGCAATAAATGTGGTTTGTTAATTTGGATTTTCCATAGAGGAGCAAAAGATTGGTGTCCGATGGGATGGACACCTGCCTCCAATGTTAGCGAGGCCAACCAACACAACAATAAAAATGACAAGTTAAAGGTGCAATTCAAGTCAATCAAAGAGAGAAGAGAAAGAAACACACACTAGAGGGGAGAGGGTAGATGCTAAACAAGCCACCTAGACACCACTCCAACTCTTCCTATTATCAAACAAAACGCAAATCCTCCTCAAAAAGTCTCCATATCATCCTCAACATTCTCATCCTGCCCATCACCACCACCCTCTTCCCGATCCCCGTGGTCTCCCCCGATCTCCATGCCGTCTACCCCTCTTTGGTTTCCATTGTTGGGAAACAACAAGTCACGTTGTGCCCAATTTGGCAAAAACCGTTCGGGTCAATGTACCCTCGGTTAGCCAACAAGTAATAGTTGGGGTAGGTGGCATAGTAGTTGTTCACCCGGTCTTCATGCATGTTCAAGTGCATGTTCTGCATAAGACCGATTAGGTAGTCACTTTGGGGGGGAGATGGTAGGGTCGGGGTGAACATACCCCTGGTACTCAAAGGGGTAGGGGGAATATTCACAAAACTAGGTGGGGGATAGGGTTCTTGCAAATGCGGTAAAGGAAAAGGAGGAACATGCAAGGTTACATAAGGTGCAGTTTGACTCTGTGTCGGTCTGGGTCGGGGTCGAGGTTGCTGGGGAGACTCTCCCTCCTCCCTAGTGCTACTAGAAGAGGCTCTACTTGCCATCGTCACTGGTAGCAGGTAGCTAGGTCACCTATCCATGGAGTCGCCCCTAGGTGCGAAAGGTGGGAGTCTATGACAAGGTAGGTAAAAGGGGGTGGCATCCTTGATTACCCAAAGATATCCCTTATTCCGGTCAATCCTAATCCAATTAGAGTGGATTAGGGTAGTCTCATAAAGAAGTGTCCCCCCCACGTAAGGCCTCATATGCCCCATCAATATTAAAGTCCGAGTCAAAATACTTAGCCAAAAAGGTAACCAAACCCCCTATGACCACCGTCTGTTTACGAGCCACGGTGGTCTTTCCCAACGTTCTCCACCTCCTAAATATTTCATGCATGAGGGGAAAGGTGAAGTTTTCCCTCGTCCCTTCCACATTCATGTGCGTTTCTAAGAGGCTGAGGTCTAGCTGGGCCAGGTTGTTTGGTTCTTGCCGACAAAGTAAGGTGCCTCACACTATCCTGTGCCAAAAACGGGGCATATGGCGGTGAATTAAGAGAGCCTAATTCCGCCGGAAATCGGTCAATACCCTCCCGGTCATGGCCTCCTAAAGTACGCCCACATTATACCCTCTTGGCTCCTCGGAATCCTACTAGAAGGGATATCTATCCCAAAAATAGCAGCAATATCATCTATAGGAATGACATGAGTGGTGTTGGAAAGACGGAAAGTATAACAAGGTACTTTTTCAGCATTCACACAAGTATTTATACTACTCAGAAATTCAAGAGTGAGACTCCGGTAAGAGAGCTCATGCATAGAAAATAGAGTAGACACACCGGTAGCCGCGAAAAAAGTTCGCATTTGTTCCGTTAAGCCTAGGCCACGTATGATGTCATGGCATAGAAAGATGGTTGGCTCCATTTCCAACCCTTATATTCCTTCAAAAGCTTGTCGAGGAGCGTCCGTCTCGAAGACGACTTCCGCAAAATTCGAAAGTTGCTCTATTTCCAAGTCTTCATCCGTATTTGGGTTGTTGGAACCGCTTCCCCTCCTTCTCTTTTGAGTTCTTGATGTTGTTGCTTTGCCCTTTCCTTTTCCCACCATTGTTGTTCAAAACACAAGCTTTTCCCAAAAAGACAATTGCTAGAAAACTTCCTTAAAGACGGTTGCAAACACTTGAAAAACCTTCACTTAACCCCAAAATCGCTTTCTATTGAAGTAGAAAGCTTGAAAACTAACCCAAAAAAAAGATCCCCAAATTCGGATTTTTGAAACCCTAGGTTTGAAAATTGATTTTTTTTTATTTTTTTGGTGTTTATAAGGTGAAAGAATGGCTCTTTTTGTGTTTGAAATTGATAAAGGAGAGTTTTTGTTGCAATTTGGGGAAGATTTGAGGTGATTTAGTGGAGTTTTGAGGGAGATTTGGGTGTTTTAGTGAGATAAAGGATTTTAGGAATTGTGTTATATGTGGTGAATGAAGAAGATGAAGGGAAGGGATAATAAGGAAGAATAGAAAAAAAACGTCACGGTCAAGGCCTTTCACGACCGTGAAATTGAAGTCACGACCGTGAACAAATCTGGCAAAGCTCTTGTATTTTTGGTGTCACTATTTCACGACCGTGAAACATGTTTCACGACCGTGAGATGGGTTTCACGGTCGTGAAATGCTTTTCTCGTCATTTATATGCCTTGCTTCACTAGTTAGGGGCATGAGTCATGTTTCCGAGCGTGACTCGGCTTTTTTCGAGCCTTTGGGCCAAAATGCTTCCCTCTTGTTCGATTTCTCGCTTCTTCATTATCATTCCTCCATGTTTCCTTCATTTCATCTTACAAAACAATCACACACCACATTAAATCCCTCCCTCACACTCTCATTGACAAAACTTGCACCAAAATTTACGGAATTAACGAAGTAATGAGAAATTGATTTAATTAATGATTCAATTGGCAAAAAAAAAAATTCAACCTCATTATCGTCAATTTAACCAATTTCCATGCAAACTATTGAAAGTCCATAGACCTTAATTAGACTCCTCTAATTAGTTACTAAATTACTTGTTAATTTAGTATTTAATGATCTTTGTAACATTCATGCAAATATAAAGACATTTATATAAAAGAAGAAATTTCCTCACATTGATATGGAAATAATATGGGCACAACAAGAACTCCTTCTTGTTGTTCTTGAGCTAATAATATGGATGAACAAGAAATCTCCAATCTAGAAGACCTCCTTTAAGTTGCACCAAGATGACACCAAATAATCTACCCTTATTATTAACTAGATAATAAGATAGATATTATACTACTAATATTAGAATATATTACTACACTAGTAATACTTAGTAAATATTAGTATATGAGAGTTTTTAGAGAGAAGATGAGTTTTTGAGAGATGAATGATAAATAAGCAAGAATGAAGAAGTAATGAATTGAACAACAATTGTTCTATTTAAGGCCAAGAGGGCCGGCTCCTACATCACCAAAAGAGTGATTTTTTTCTTCTTATTTTATTGTCATGCAAAGTGGTGGTGTGTTGTAGTGAGTAAAATGATTTTAGGTTTACTATTCATGTCATAATCACATGTTGCTTGTGAGTATGAATAAGAGCAACCATCATCACCATCCACTACACTATAACCGGCCATGTGAGCCCTATTTTGATCCATTTTGATTTTTGATATTTGTCCCACAAATACTTATTAATCATATGCTTAATTATCTTGTATAATTAAGTGTTAATTTGATCATATAACAATTATATGACACAAATAAATGAATAATATGTACTTAACATTTTAAGTAATATTCTACCATTATATCAATATATAATGGGTCCCACAATGCTTAGTTAATTTATTTTACAACTCTTTGTAAATATAATTAACTAATTACCTCTATCTCAAAACCTCAACTAATTTAGTAATTTAACGATTAATTACTAAGTTAAATCTTATTTAATCATATAAAAATAAGATATAAATTTATTAGTCAATTATCGCATAATTGAAAAATAAACTTAAATCGAATTTGAGTTCTTAACTAAATTTCTAATAATTAACTCTCGTACATATCGAATATATGTAATGGACTAATTAACTGTATCATATACAAATAATTAGTTATTATTTGGATTTCATCCTTTAGGTGTGACCGAAAGGGATCAGTTGATCACCGCCGTCATACGACAATAACGTCAAACTTAAGTCAGCCAACCGTTATTGATTTACGTTAATCAACTGACTAATCATATATGTAGTCAATAAATATCCCAATTATATTCCTTAATAAGATTTATCATGTGGCGCACTATTGTGGAGAACACCTACTCCAACAATCTCCCACTTGTCTGACACAAGTGTGCGTCACCAACTCTCTTGTCTCTTTATCACATCTCCCACTCAACGCAAGGTGTCTTTCAGGTCGCACTTGCGATTGATTATATCTAGAGTGATTTTCTCGATAGGGAGAGTAACTGTCTGACCGGAAAATCTACCATAGATCTCTTTCCGAGCGTGGCCACGCATTTACAGTAACTTCTCCTCGAGTGGCCTAAAGATGTTTGTACCCAACGTGGGTGGACAATTTCTGTTGATTCATCTACTCTATATGATGCAGATCACCATGATCCAGAAGATGTCCATCGGCCTCCTTTTACGGCACGACCTAGAACATCAACCAAAACCAATCGGAAACTGCACCGACTCAGATAGACGGTCGCCAGTCAAAAGAATCGACTTATAGGAATAAGATAGAAGACCCTGCCACGACCAGGCATCAAATAATTGATTTAAGGGTCTCTACAATGTCACTGTCCGACAGAGTGTCATACAGTCTGTCTATGTAAACGACCAGTCATCTCCATGACCCCATGGTGCTGAACCAACCATCGATCGACTTACAATCTAGTCATTTCGAGACGTCACCTCATTGAGTGACTAGGGACAAAATACTAAGTTCGTCCTATTCACTTGAATAGGGTCCAACAATCTATTCGGATAAACAAAGTATTAAATTTAGTCAAACTAAATAAAAGAGTTTAAAATAAAACTCGAACAATGAATGCAATTATCATATATGAAATAATTAATACAACATTCAATTATTACATATTTTATAATCTAAAGGAATTCTGGTACACGTCTCAATCCCATTGTGACGACATGACCATCATGCTTTGCCTTTGACAAAGGCTTGGTTAAAGGATCAGCAATGTTGTCATCTGTCCCAACCTTACAAATGTCAATTTCCTTTCTGTCCACGTAATCTCTAATTACATGATATTTCCTAAGTACATGTCTAGACTTGTTACTAGACTTGGGCTCTTTTGCTTGAAAAATAGCCCCACTGTTATCACAATAAATCGTGATAGGATCTTTGGCAGTATGGACTACTGTTAGTCCTTTCAAAAATTGCCGAATCCACACAGCTTCCTTTGCAGCTTCAGACGCTGCAAGGTACTCTGCTTCTGTTGTAGAATCCGCTGTAACGCTTTGCTTGAAACTCTTCCAGCAAACAGCTCCTCCATTCATCATATAAACGTAGCCGGATTGGGATTTCATATCATCCCTATCTGTTTGGAAACTGGCATATGTGTAACCTTTTACACGTAACTCAGTCTCGCCTCCAAACACTAAGAACGAATCCATGGTCCTTCTCAAGTACTTAAGGATGTTCTTTACGGCTATCAAGTGACTCTCACTTGGATTTGCTTGATAACGACTTGTCATGCTCAAAGCATATGCAACATCGGGACGAGTAAACATCATAGCATACATGATTGATCCAACAGCAGATGCGTAAGGGATCAATTTCATGCGTTCAATCTCCTCGGGTTTCGTAGGGCACTCTGACTTGCTCAAAGTGATCCCAATTCCCATAGGAAGAAAGCCTCTCTTAGAGTCTTTCATGTTGAATCGATCAAGAATCTTATCAATATAAGTTTCTTGACTTAATGCTAGTATCCTTTTAGATCTATCCCTATAGATCCGGATACCTAAGATGCGCTGGGCCTCTCCTAAGTCCTTCATTTGGAAATGTATCCCTAGCCACTCCTTCACAGAAGTGAGCATTGGAATATCATTCCCAATGAGTAGTATGTCATTTACATACAAGACTAGAAAAGTTACTTTACTCCCACTAAACTTCATGTATAAACATGGTTCTTCGACACTTCGAGTGAAACCATTTTGTTTAATTACATGATCGAAACGATGATTCAACTCCTGGATGCTTGTTTAAGACCATAATGGATCTCTTAAGTTTGCATACCTTCTTAGGGTTTGATGGATCCACAAAACCTTCAGGTTGTGTCATGTACACTTCCTCTTCTAGAATCCCATTCAAGAAGGCGGTTTTGACATCCATTTGCCAAATCTCATAATTATGAAATGCGGCAACCGCTAAGATAATCCTTATGGATCGAAGCATGGCGACTGGGGCGAAGGTTTCATCATAGTGAAGACCATGAACTTGGGGTAAACCTTTTGCCACCAATCTAGCTTTGTAAACATCATTATGTTTATCTATGCCACTTTTGATCTTATAGATCCACTTACACTGAAGAGGTCTTACCTCCTTAGGTAAATCAACCAAGTCCCATACTTGATTTCGTACATAGAATCCATTTCGGATTGCATGGCTCTTAGCCAAAGCTTTGAGTCGGGATTAGCAATGGCTGCTTTGTAGGTAGTAGGTTCGTTACTTTCAAAAAGCAACATATTATAGTGATAATACCAAGGTATCTATCAGGTTGATGACTAATTCTGCTTGACCTCCTAGGTTCCGAAGGAATAATGACCGTGCTAGACGAAGAGGGAACGTTTTCCTCGTCGTCCTTTTTCGGTTTGTGGCTCTTGGACTTCATCAAGTTCAAATTTTCTCCCACTCTGTTTTTTAGAAATAAAATCGTTTTCTAAAAAGACTGCATCACGAGACACAAACACTTTGTCCTCATGTTTATTGTAGAAGTAATAAGCACGTGATTCCTTTGGATATCCTACAAACAGACATTTGTCAGATTTGGGTGCGAGTTTATCGTCAAACTTATTCTTAACAAAGGCCTCGCATCCCCAAATTCTCATAAACGACAAATAAGGGACTTTTCCTGTCCATATCTCATATGGAGTCTTGTTTGCCGCTTTAGACGGGCTTCGATTTAGTGAAAATATTGCAGATAAGATAGCAAAACCCCAAAAATAATCAGGAAGCTCCGTTAGACTCATCATAGATCGAACCATATCTAAGAAAGTTCGATTTCTCCTTTCGGACACACCGTTTAATTGAGGTGTTCCAGGAGGAGTCCATTATGATACTATACCACAATCTTTTAGGTGTGAATCAAAATCATTGTTCAAGTATTCACCACCACGATCGGATTGTAGGTTTTTAATATTTTTATTCAATTGGTTTTCTACTTCATTTTGAAATTCTTTGAATTTTTCAAAAGCATCACTTTTATGCCTCATCAAGTAGACATATCCATATCATGACGGCCATGTGAGCCATTATATGGTCCATTTTGATTTTTGATATTTGTCCCACAAATACTTATTTATCATATGTTTAATTATCTTATATAATTAAGTGTTAATTTGATCATATAACAATTATATGACTCAAATAAATAAATAATATGTACTTAACATTTTAAGTAATATTTTACCATTATATCAATATATAATGGGCCCCACAATGCTTAGTTAATTTATTTTACAACTCCTTGTAAATATAATTAACTAATTACCTCTATCTCAAAACCTCAACTAATTTAGTAATTTAACGATTAATTACTAAGTTAAATCTTATTTAATCATATTAAAATATGATATGAATTTATTAGTCAATTATCGCATAATTGAAAAATAAACTTAAATCGAATTTGAGTGCTTAACTCAATTTATAATAATTAACTCTCGTACATATCGAATATATGTAATGGACTAATTAACTATATCATATACAAATAATTAGTTACTATTTGGATTTCATCCTTTAGGTGTGACCGAAAGGGATCAGTTGATCACCGCCGTCATACGACAATAACGTCAAACTCTAGTCAGCCAACCGTTATTGATTTACGTTAATCAACTGACTAATCATATATGTAGTCAATAAATATCCCAATTATATTCCTTAATAAGATTTATCATGTGGCGCACTATTGTGGAGGACACCTACTCCAACAACTAATATATACTAAGCATTAGTAAATGAGTTAGAAATATATACAAATTTGTGATTCTTGGGGGACTTCACAAAACCCGTTGTTTTTCAAGAATTAATGGAGGGTTGTCGGCTTGAGGTACAAAGCCTCGACTACCCTGATGAAAGAGCCTTCCTTGTAGAGCTTGATTCGTTTCCCATTCACCTTGAATTTTTTGCCATCTTTGCTTGCCAACTCAAAATCTCCATATCTCCCCACTTCGGTGATAAAAAATGGTCCCTACCACCGAGATTTGAGCTTCCCGGGAAATAACTTGTATCTCGAGTTGAATAGAAGTACCTTGTCTCCACATTGGAGATCCCTTTTGAGGATCGTCTTGTCATGAACGAGCTTGGTCTTCTCCTTGTAAGTTCGGGCATTCTCATAAGATTTGAGGCGGAACTCCTCAAGCTCTTGTATTTGGAGAAATATCTTTTCACCACTCAATTTGGCGTCAATATTTAGTTCTTTAATAGCCCAATGTGCCTTGTATTCAAGCTCTATGGGCAAATGACAAGACTTGCCATACACCAACTTATAAGGCGACATTCCAATGGGAGTTTTGAATGTCGTCCTATATGCCCATAGTGTGTCGTCGAGCTTTGAACTCCAATCTTTACGGTGCTTTGAGACCACTTTTTCAAGGATGGATTTGATCTCTTTGTTGGAGATTTTGACTTGCCCACTCGTTTGGGGATGATACCCCACACCGGTACGGTGATGGACACCGTACTTAAGGAGTAGTGAGTCAAGTCGTTTTTCATGAAAGTGCGTGCCTGCATCACTTATCAAAGCTCTTGGTACTCCAAACCGGGGGAAGATGAGCTTCTTTAGGAAGTTGATGACAACTTTGGCATCGTTGGTAGGGGAAGCCACCGCCTCAGCCCATTTGGACACGTAGTCTACGACCACTAGAATGTACCTATTCCCTTTTGAAGAAATAAAGGGGCTTTGATAGTCTATGCCCCATACATCGAACACCTCACCCTCAATAATCCCCCTTTGGGGCATCTGATTCCTCCAAGAGATGTTACCGGTGCGTTGACAAGCATCGCAACATTGGACAAAGTGCTTAACATCTTGGAACATAGAGGGCCAAAAGAACTCGGATTGAATTATTTTGGCAACGGTCTTGCTTGCCCCATGGTGCCCTCCATAAGGAGAGGAGTGGCATCCTCTCATGATATCTTCATACTCCCATTGAGGAACACATTTTCTATACATCCCATCACCGCACTCCTTGAACAACAAAGGGTCATCCCAAAAGTATCTCTTAGCTTCAAACAAAAACCTCTTCTTTTGATTGTGGTTTATGCCCGGTGGAAGAACACCACCCACAATGTAGTTGGCGAAGTCCGCAAACCAAGCTGCTTGACTTTGAATGGTTTCATTAATGGCAAAGAGAAAATCATCGAGAATGAATCATTGATAGGCATGTCATCTTTACTTCTATTATAGCATAGCCGGGACAAGTGGTCCGCCACCTCATTTTCCGCCACCTTCTTATCTCTTATCTCCAAATCTAATTCTTGTAAGATAAGGATCCATCTAATAAGGCGGGGTTTAGCTTCTTTCTTAGCAAGCAAATATTTAAGTGCGGCATGGTCCGTATAAACAATGACCTTGGAGCCAATCAAATATGAACGGAACTTGTCAAGAGCAAAAACAATAGCAAGAAGCTCTTTTTCCGTTGTTACATAGTTAACTTGTGCTTCATCAAGGGTCTTGCTTGAATAGTAGATGGCATGCAAAGCTTTGTCCTTCCGTTGGCCAAGAACCGCGCCAACGACATAATCGCTTGCGTCGCACATCACTTCAAATGGCAATTCCCAATCCGGGAATTGCATGACCGGGGCCGAGATAAGAGCTTCCTTTATCCTAGAAAATGCCTCAACACACTCATTAGTAAAATGGAAAGGGGTATCCTTAAGGAGAAGTTGTGTAAGTGGTTTAGCAATTTAGGAGAAGTCCTTGATGAACCTGCGATAAAAGCCGGCATGACCAAGGAAGCTTCTCACCCCTTTGAGGTTTGAAGGTTGGGGTAATTGCTCAATCACTTCCACCTTTGCTTTATCAATTTGGATACCCTTTTCCGAGATAAGATGACCAAGAACTACCCCTTCATTTACCATGAAGTGGCATTTCTCCCAATTTAAACAAGACTTACCTCTTCACATTTTTCCAACACCAAAGACAAGTTATGCAAACACAAATCAAAGTCTTTCCCATACACACTAAAGTCATCCATAAAAACTTCCATGATAAACTCAATGTAATCGGAAAACATACTCATCATGCATCTTTGGAATGTGGCCTGGGCATTGCAAAGGCCGAAGGGCATTCTCTTATAGGCAAAAGTGCCATAAGAGCATGTAAATGTGGTCTTGGATTGGTCAATTGGGTCGATTGGGGTTGGGAAGAATCCCGAGTCTTTCAAGGAGTTGATCAATGAAGGGAAGGGGGAAATGGTCCTTTCTTGTTGAGGCATTCAACCTCCTATAACCTATACACATTCTCCATCCCGTCACTACCCTATTAGGCACTAGTTCATCTTTATCATTCTTCACTACCGTGGTGCCAACTTTCTTTGGCACCACTTGCACGGGGCTAGCCCAATCGGAGTAAGAGATTGGGTAGATGATCCCGGCATCAAGTAGTTTCATGACTTCACCTTTAACTACCTCTTGCAAGGTGGGGTTTAGTCTTCTTTGAGGTTGCCTTCTAGGCTCATGATCATCTTGCATGTGAATTCTATGCATACACAACTTGGGACTAACCCCCTTCAAATCATCTAAGCTATAACCAATAGCTTTCTCATGATTTCTTAAAAAACACAACAATGCATTCAATTGATTATCATCATGGTGAGCATTTACAATCACGGGTTTGCATTTTGACTCATCAAGATAAGCATATATCAAGTTAGAGGGAAAAGGTTTAAGAGAAGGGGCTTGTACCTCTACCTCAATATCTACCGCAATATCTACCACACAAGAGGTTTGGATGATAGACTCAAGTCTTAAAAGTTGTTGTTCATCAAGCTCTTCTCCTTCCAAGGTTGCTTCAAGTAAGTCAAATTCAAACCCATGTAGATCCTCCATAACATCCCTTGGCTCCAAGGTCAAGATAGCTTCCAAAGGATCCCTCATAAAGAAGCTAGGTGTCACTTCTTCAACAAAGGCATCGATGATATCAATGAAATAGCAAGATTCTCCAAGATTTGGAGCTTTCATGGCACTTTGCAAGTTGAATGTTATCTTTTCATCTCCCACTTCAAGGGTTAGCCTCCCATGTTTTACATCAATTAGCGCTCCGTCGGTGTGCAAAAATGGCCTCCCAAGAATAATGGGGATTTGAGAATCCTCCGCCATGTCAAGAACTATGAAGTCCACCGGAATGAAGAACTTTCCAATTCTAACCGGGACATCCTCCAATACACCCAAAGGTTGCTTTGTAGATCGGTCCACCATTTGGAGTGTGATGTTGGTGCATTTAAGTTCTCCCATGCGAAGTTTCTCACAAATAGAATATGGCATCACACTCACACTAGCTCCTAAATCACACAAGGCCTTGTCAATTGTTATGTTGCCTATGGTGCATGGGATAGAGAAGCTACCCGGATCTTTCAACTTTGGAGGGGTTGGGTTTTGTAAAAAGGCACTACACTCACCGCCTAAATGCTACGGTTTCAACTCCACTGAAGGACTTCTTTCTTGTAAGGATGTCTTTCATGAATTTTGCATAGGCGGGAATTTGAGTGATGAGGTCGGTGAATGGAATGGAGACCTCCAAATTCTTGACAATGTCCATGAATTTGCCTAATTGCTTGTCTAGCTTTGTTTTGGCTTGTCTAGAAGGGAAAGGTAGCCTTATCACAATAGGCTCCTCAACCTTCTTGTTCTTTGTTACCACTTCATCCTTCTTTTCAATAACAACTTGCTCACTTGAAGAGCACTCTTCCTCCTTGTCATCCAATTCAGCAACTTCATTTTCAATTGGTCCATCATCTACCACTTTGTATCCCTCACCATTATCATCTTCAATTGGCATCCTTGGTCCCTCATAACTCTTTCCACACCTCAAATGTATGGCATTGGCGGTTTCATTTCTAGGTGGGTTACCTTGAGGAGGTAATTGACCTTTTCCCCTAGAGGAATTCCCCGAGGCTATTTGGGTCACTTGAGTTTCAAGCATTTTGTTGTGGGCAAGGATGTTATTGATGATAATATCTTTGGCTTGGTTGTCTTTTTGCAATTGGAGGATCGCTTTTTGAATGTCCAAGTTTGGATCTCCAACTTGTGGTTGCATGAGGGGTTGATTTTGTGGTGGTGGGTTGTATTG
>JAIUZE010070136.1:0-133979 GCA_022085475.1 Heliosperma pusillum
GAGTCCTAATAGGTCAGCAGCGCCATATCCAAACACCTTTGAAGGAAATTCGAGCATTTTGCTTATGAGCAGATTGCACACTGGCCAAAAGATCTAGTCAAATGGGGAGATAGTCCCATTGTCAATGAGCTTCTCACGCGTTTTCATGTTGTGTCCCATACGGCAAGCAATAAATAGTTTGATCTTTGTCACCAACCTTTGCTTTCTTACTACTCACATGCATTATATCTGTGGTTTGCTCTAAAACATAAATCCCATTCATGGAAACCGCTTTACCATAAATCATTTCGTTTAAAGAGAAAATACAGCTATTATCCTTTATTACAAACGAAAAACCGTCCTTATCAAGTACGGAAACTGAAATAATGTTTTTAGATAAACTGGGTACATAGTAACAGTTATTCAGAAATAACTCAAATCCACTCGGGAGTTGGATTACATATGTTCCCACTGAAACGGCAGCTACTCTTGCTCCATTCCTCACTCGCAGGTCCACATCACCCCTTGCCGAGAGTTTGTGATGGTTTCTTAGGCCCTGCAAAGATTGCCCGATGCGAACCCAACCATTAAATCTAGTACCCAAGTTCCGAAACTTGCATGGTTAATCTCAATCATATGAATAAAAGAAGAAGACATACCAACAGGAGAGACGCGGCCTGCTTTTATGTCCTCACGGTACACGGGGCAGTTCCTCCTCCAATGCCCAAGCTTGTGGCAATGGTGGCACTCCACGTTACCTTCATCGCTCTTTGTCTTGCCTTGTGAGCTACCGCTAGTCTCACCAGGCCCACTCTTGCCTTGCCCTGGCTTTTTGAATTTTGGCTTCCCTACAGCTAGGTTGGCCTTAGCCTTGCCCTTACCTTTGCCCTTGTTGGCAATCATGAGAACGTCCTGTTTCAGACTCCCACTCAATTTCAGATCACTCTCTGTCTGTACGAGGAGTGAGTGGAGCTGATGAAGACTCTTCTTCATATCATTCATATAGTAATTTGCCCTGGAAAGGGCAAAACCATCATGAAGTGAATGAAGAACGCGGTCTATGACGATCTTCTCATCGATTTTGCAACCAAGTGCCTCCAGTTTCTCGACATTCTCAATCATATCAAGAATGTGTGGGCTAACCGCTTGGCCCTTCCGGAGTTTCGCCTCAAAGAAGCGACAGGTATGCTCATAGCTCACGATCCTCGGAGCTTTCGAGAACTCGTTAGAGAGCGTGGTGAAAATCTTATTCGCACCTTGGTCAATGAATCGCCTTTGCAAATTTGATTCCATTGAAAAGATGAGTAAGTTCTTTATCGCACCCGCCTCCATCATGAAATCACTATAAGTAAGTGATTCATTAGCTCCTGCATTGGGGCCTGGGTTGGGCGGTAGTGGCTCAGTCAAGTACTTGAGCTTACCGTCAGCAATGGCAGCATTTCGTAATGCCGCCTCCCAGTCCGCAAAGTTGGACCCGTTATTCTTCAGTCGCGTTGACTGATTCATATTGTTCATGAAAATCTTAAGCCAGGACTCACGTCCGAGCGTGGCACTTGGCATTGGGTCATCAGTATGGCCAGCCATTTTGTTATTTAGCAGTTATATCTGTATATAACGAATTCAAAAACTGTGAAAAAGAAAATAAATATGATAAGTATTCATCGTTTTAAATTTTGAGTCTAATGAAAAACTGTTTAATGCGATGACTCGTGCATTTATACAATTGACCTTCCTCAAGAATTATATAAATGATCCCAAGACTCAATTTCTGTAAATTGATAAGCCAACCTCTTGGCTAATTCTACTTTTAGAATTCCTGGTCGATAAATTTCTGTAAATTCTATCTTTAGTCCATCATAATCACGAGATATTACTCGTACTATAATGTTGAGATAAAAATAGGTCAACACTCACTACTTACCCAACGTAGAAGGGGTCATATTATGACTTCCGACGAAGAAGGGGTTCATAGTAGTTTTCCCTATAAAGACTAGTCTCAATTTTAGTTATAGGGGAAGGTCCCATCATCTTAACTTTAATTCATTTTAAGTGAACGAATGTCTAGCAACTCGAGAATGATTTAAACTAAGGTGATGGCCCTAAAAGCGAGTGACATCTGTATGTCCATGATTAAAATATTCAAACTGTATGAATCATTTTTCATGCATTTTTAGGTGGTTTGGTTTAGGCGGAATATGATGCAATTATCTATCATGTGAATAAAGCAACAAGAATGGAAAAATAAAACGCAAAATAAAACACCTAGTGTGGCCTAACTACCAAAATGAACAAAATACAAGTTTGGAATCCATCCTTATGGACCCGAGAAGCTTGACTTGATGTTCCACCTTGGTCCATATTGTTGGAGTAAATGTCCTCAACAATAGTGCGATCACATAATTAAATCTCAATAATAAGAATACAAAGGGATGATGAATATTATAGTCAACTGGTCAACATAAATCGGTAATGATTGGCTCAATTGAGTTTGACGTTACTGTCGTATGACGGTGGTGATCAGTTGATCCCTTGAGGTCACACCTAAAGGACAATCCCCTAATCATGTACATTAATTAATTGTATAGTGATACAGATTAATTAATCCCTTAAAATGAACCAAGTTTAAATTGTGAGTGAGAAATATATCTTATTGTAATATGATTAAATAAGATTCATTTTGGTAATTTAATTGTTATATTACTAAGAATGCATTATGTTTATGAAACATTTGAGATAAGTGAATTTGGTTAATTATAATTACAAATTGTTGTAGATTATTTTAACCAAATATGAGAGGACCCATTTTATTTACATGTAATTATAAAATGTGACTTAAAATGTTAAGTCTAATTCATTTGTTATGAAATTGCATTTAAATTGGTTAAATGCACATTTATAAGCAAAATTACATGTTATATGTCACATGTCACACTTGTGACAAATGACAAATTGCAAAAATAAAATGGACACCCATATTACATGGGTGAACCGGTTTTGGTAGTGTACCAAGAGGGTGATTATTTTTGTGTATTATTCTAATTAGGAATTAGACATAATCATACCCAAAACTATTACCAACACTCAACCTTTTTACATTGTTAAGAACAATTGGAAGTGACTACACCCCACCCATGTGGGGTGTGGGTGACCGGTTTCAACAAGGCAAAGATGGCTTGTTTTTTCCTCTTATTTATACAATACACTACCTCATATAATTCATTCATGCAAAATCTTTTCTTCTCTCTAACATCTCACTAAACTTAAGAAGTTTACATAATACTTAGAGTTCATATTCTCTAATAATATACTAGTGTAGTATTAAGAGTTATTAGATCATTTTAAAGGGTTACTACATTTAATACTAGTGTAGTATTATTTTGTAGAGATTAAGGGTAGTCTTGGGTGCAACTAATTGGAGAGTTTCTAATTTGAAACTTGGAATTCATCCTCATCTTACTAGCTCAAGATCAATATTTGAAAGGAGTTCAAATATTGTGCCCATTTCCATATAATCAATGTAAGAAATGGTTCTTTCCTTTATATTTTGTTATGCATGCATAAGATTTATTTAGTTTAAGAGTAAACTAAATGTATTATGATATTAGAAGTGTCTAATATTAGTTTAAGAAACTTACAAGCGGTATCAAGAGCCAAGGTTGTTGCATGCATAATCGATTTATAGTTTTTTCGAGTTATGGTAACTTAAAGAAAACTAGTAATTTGTGTTTTATAAGATAAAATCACAAAGTTATTTGCATGTCAATATATTCTGGTCCTAATATGATTTTAGGTCATTTTGATGATTTATGGAAATTTATAGTGCTCAAATATGATTTTTAGTATTTTTATTACATTTTAATGAGTAAAATGATGTTTAAAATGCTAAAAATAGTTAGACTTATCTTCTGACCTTAAACTTTTTACACAGTATCACACATGCATTTTACTTACTGTATGTAAAATGTCGTGTGAAGTGGACGTATTTCGTGTGATTTATGATTTTTATATGATAAAATGAAATAAATAAAGGTCAAATGGTTAAAAATACTTCCGCTTTGAATCTGACAATGAAATTTTAGTATGTTGTCACATGCATGTTTTACTGTCAGACTGGAAAATTTCAGACTGATGTGATTTGTCTAGCATGATTTATGGATTTTTAATGTAAAAATGGCATAAATAGTGACTAATTTAGCAAATATACTTCAGGTTTGAATATGATGATGAAATTTTAATATGTAGTCACATGCATGTTTTTTGGTCATACTGGAAAATTTCAGACTTATGTGATTTGTGTTGCATGATATATGAATTTTTAATGTAAAAATGGCATAAATAGTGACTAATTAAGAAAATATAGCTAAAATATTTTTCATGTCAAGAGAAAATTTTTCCTGGTTGTATAAATGTCCCACATTTCAGATCTAAAGTTGAAAATTTAATATGATTAATTTTTGCATGCTTTATGTATTTTATTTGATAAAACCGATAAAGCGCAACCATTTTTCTCAAAACCGATTCAAAATTTTTAAACCATGATTTTTGACATTATGAGTGTCATGGAAATGTTCCAGAATGTACAAAATTTTAAAATTCGAATTTTAAAATTATTGTAATTTAATTTGGATTTATTTGATTAAAATATGATTTTAAAGTCTAATTATGAGCAATTATACAACAACAAGTTGAATTATTGTCAAAATTGAGTGATGACTAATTTTTTAGGCCTAAATGAGTTGGGATAATTAACTTGGACTTAAATATGATTTAAGTATTGTTTGGTGATTTTAAAGTGTTATTATCACGCATTTCCGTAAAACCGGGTTATATTCGATATAAACCGTTAATTAGAGCGATTTGGCATTTAACATGAGCATGTTTTATACATATTATAATGCTGCATTTTTATTTATGAATGTCATATTTTCAATTTATGAATGTCATATTTTGGTTTATGTAATTTGGAATTATGTAATTTTTCCTTGTATGGCCTTAGTTTTAATCGATATTGCCCGAAATGTAAGGGAATATTGATTCGGTTGTAATTTAATGTGATCTCGAATCACTTTTATTGTATTATTTTATTTTACAAATGTATAATAGGAAATTATTGTAATTTTATTATATATTTTGTAACTAATTGTAAAACCGGAGTTTCCCAAAGACGGTGCCATTCGGAAAGGAGTTCCGAGAGAGAGACGGTGACCTTGGGAGGCGTGCTTATGAAGTTCAAGGGACCAAAGGAGTTGGTTTCCGAACTTGTAATAGAATATATGATTTTCTATTCTAGGAAAGGCCATACTAGGAGTTTTATTTTTATGCTTGCATTTTTATTTAATATGTTTGCATGCATTGCCAAATCGCCATAACATGACATGCATATTTCATCGAGTATTCGATCGTGTCAATTAAAATTATCGTTAATTCATCGATTTTGTTCACTTAAACGAGATAGATAATAAATTGACATGACCTCTCATAATAAATAATTGAGATCAAGCCTTACCAAATGTAGAACTCATGAATCCCAATTTCGCAAGGAAGTAGGCTCGGCTCACCGGGGTGCTAAACTTGTTACGTTGGGTAAGTGGGGTAATAAATGTTATTATTTCAAAATTTGGATTGAGCTCAACGGAAGTATTCGCGACCGTAGCCGCATGTGTTCCGGGCTTAAGATAAATATTAAAGTAATATTATCGACCGAGAGTTCTAATGTAGAATCGATTAAAGAGTTAATCCACCGAATTATGTTAATAAGGGATGAATCGGCTTACCGTGCCCAAGTTGATATGAATTTGGATCTCGGAATCATTTATAATAGTTGGGTAGAGGTCACTGTTTAAATGTTAAAACTTGTTTAAAATGTTTACAAGTATTTAAAACGATAAATGTTAACATTTCCTTTATGTCTTTAAAATTTGTAGTCATAATTGTTTATTCGCAATGGCAAATGCTAATTCATCCACCACCATCTATGCTCCAATTCTCACGAATGTCTCATAGGCTTCGATCCTTCGTGGATCGATGCAAGTTAGAAAAGAATGGCGCTAATTTTACCAATTGGAATATGCAACTCCGTTTGGCCACGGCGGGTGACGACAGGTTTCGTTACCTTGCCAAGGCCTATCCCACCGCACCTAATGAAAGGTCAACCGCCTCGCTAGGCGAGCCTATGAGGCTAGCCACAAAGAGTCCGCCGTGATCAAAAACGTTTTGATCTTCTCGTTGGAAGCCAATCTCCAAAGGAGTGCCATAAGATGAGCACGGCCTATGAGATCTATGACTAGCTTGTGATCATGTTTTTCACAAGCTCCTAGGATCTTACAATATAAGACGGTTTCCACATTATTCAACATGAAACTAAAAGAGGACCAAAAGTTAGCCCTCATGTACTCAAATTGATTGAGCATGTTGAGACTCTTAAATTGCAAGGAGTGACCATTCCCGAACAACTCGTTATCGACCGAGTCTAACATTCCTTGGGGAAAATCAAAGCATATGTGAAGTTTAGGGTAAACTACAATATGCATAACATGAAAATCCTCTCTTCATGAAATGCACAAGATGCTCGTGCAAGCCAAGAGAGACATGGGCTAAATGTTAGCATTTCCAAGGATGTGCTCCATATTAATAAAAGGAGCAAGGGGAAGTTCAAGAAAGGTGTTAGTAAAGGGAAAAAGCCCTCCACTGTCAAGGGAAAGGGTAAAGCTATTGAGAATAGCCCTCCCATGCCCATTATTGTAATGGCATAGGGCATTGAAAGAGGAATTGCTATAAGTATCTTGGAGATCTTAAAACTGGAAAGGTTGTTCCAGTAGGTAAATATTTATCCCTATCGTTTATGTTATGATCTCAACTTTGATATATAGATACGAGTTGTGATTCTTACCCTATTTAATTGTAATTAGGGCATCCTAGCAAGGATAAATGCAAGAACAAGCAAGCCTAAGAAAGCTCTTCAAAGGAAGCTAAGGTAGCTACCCATGATTGAAGACCTATGGAAGCTTTGTCTCATTTTGAATTGTCAAAATTTTGGGATGTATTTTGAGATATTGTTTTTAGAACTTTTATAATTTCCTTGTTTGACATGGAAATTTGTTTAATTCCTTTTATTGACATTGGTTGTAATTGGATTTAGTGACTTGGTTCTCAACCCAAGTCATTCGGTTTGTTGAAACTTTTAGTTCTAAAAACTTGTCATCATACTATACTTGCACAAATAACATAAATTATATCGACTCAAATTGATCATGTAAACATTATGATGGGATCATTATAATAGAAGACTAAGAATTCAATTCTCACTTTGAAAGATCAATTGTTAAGTCAAAATTGAGTTATTGAACTCAAAGTAGGGAGTCTACCAAACCAATTGGCATCACCACTTATAAAGAAAGTAAATGACATGAATATGAGTTCACCTCTTTAGCTCTTATAGAACTAGTCTATGTTGAAGCTAAGATTCGATGTCTTTACAAAGAAGTCTTTAGTAGATCACTTAAGGTCATGTCGTGAATACTTCTACCTCCCTTACAAGTATGAGTACAAAATTGTTTGTGGCTCATAAGGCTATCTTTAACGAAAATAGTTGTATTTTTCTAAGATAGAGTGGGAGAAAATAAGCCACAACGAAAAACTAGTTAGGAACTAGTGAGGCAACCAAAAGAATATGTTCTTAGGTTAGACTCAAGACTAGTGAGGAGACCAAAAGAAAGCGTTCTTAGGTGAATCCTTAGACTAGTGACGAGACCAAAAGAAAATGTTCTTGAAATAATAAGATTATGATCTATGAAGTGGAAGCACCTAGAAATTTTAAAATTTGATTTTCTAATATAAGAAACTTATGAAACTATATGGAATCTATGCAAAGAAAATGTTTTATTTGGAGTTGTCCAATTGTGGTTGCATGGATAGACATGTAGATGTCTACAAAAGCTAAGTTAATGCGTAACTATGCTTAGATCCAAATCATCAATGAAATACCTCACACTGTGTCGTACGAGCGGTATGTGAGTTACGCTAGCCGCGTTTTTGTTTTTGTTTTTGCCTGAGAATTTGAATGAGTTTTGCCCTCTTTACAGTAACAAGCTCAGCGAATTACGCGAAACTAATAATGTAAATACTTTTGTGACCGTATAAGCTTAGTGTACATCCATCGAATCCTTAGATTCTAAACAAGGGTGAAGAAATGGAATGGAGTGGAAGGTTCTAATGGTTTTAGACGACACTGGAGTTCTGTATATCTATATCACTTACCTAAATGAATGAAAGAATCATCCCAAAGGGCATGGAGAGATGGTAACTACGAATTGATTCATCTGAAATATGACTATCTCAGGGTTTTTGTTTTGTTTGTAATATTTGACCAGAGAGATTTTTTTTTTTTTTGAAGTAGTCGTTGGACTGTTTTTTGTTTTGAAGTCGTTGGACTGTTTTTTGATTTGATAGTCGTCGTTGGACTATTTTTGATTTCATAGTAGTTGGACTAATTTTGATTTGATAGACGTTGTTGGACTGCTTTTGATTTGATAGTCGTTGTTGGACTGTTTTTGATTTGATAGTCGTTTAATTATTTTTGATTTGAAGTCGTTGGACTGTTTTTTATTTGAAGTCGTTGGACTGTTTGAAGTCGTTTTACTATTTTTTAAAACTTTTGTTTTGAATTCATCTGGCACCCATGGTCATGGGAGACAATATTCGGAAAATTGGTCAATCAAATGAAATTTGTGCTTGTTTGATAGGCACATGAAAAATAGGAATCAGACGAGTCGGGTAGAAAGATGGAATCTCCAAACCTAGAGGTCACCTAGAGACACGTCGATCAACGAATTTTCACACCACAAGTTATGGAAAAGGTGGTAAGTGCACACCCTTGTTAAAGCTTATTCTAAAAGGTCGAGTGATGTACACTAAAGGGATACGACCTAAAGTATTTGGACCATATTCTACTAGTTTAGGGTAAAATGTAGAACAAGTGACTAATAAAAAGTACATGTGCTCCGTTCTTTTCTGCTTTTGGCAACTTCATTTGAGTTTTGCTCGGGTTGATGAACACTTGCTTGACTAATTCCCGACATCTTGGAAACTGAGGTAAAACACCAAAGACGGATCAAAACACGATCGAGCATTCTAGCACACTTACTCAAAAGGACACGACCTTGTGAAGTGGAGTGTGCCACTGTGTTTTTGTGAGTTTTGAAAATTATTAGTTTTGAAATGTTTGTCCTAGATAACCGTAGTGTGGTTGTAGAAGTGTCAACTCGAAGTGGAGAATGACTCGACTTGTGAAGTGGGTGTGTGCCACTGTTTTAAGTGAGTTTTGAAAATGACTAGTATTGAAATGTTTGTCCTAGACAACTGTAGTGTGGTTGTAGGAGTGTTGACTCGAAGTGTAGAATGACTTGACTTGTGAAGTGGGTGTGTGCCACTGTGCTAAGTAAGTTTTGAAAATGACTAGTTTTGAAGTGTTTGTCATAGACAACTTTAGTTTGGTTGTAGGAGTGACGACTCAAAGTGGAGAATGACTCGACTTGTGAAGTGGGTGTGTGTCACTGTGTTTAAGTGAGTTTTGAAAATGACTAGTTTTGAAGTGTTTGTCCTAGACAACCGTAGTGTGGTTGTAGGTGTGAGGATTCGAAGTGGCGAATGACTCGACTTGTGAAGTGGGTGTGTGCCACTGTGTTTAAGTGAGTTTTGAAAATGACTAGTTTTGAAATATTTGTCCTAGACAAAGGTAGTGTGGTTATAGGATTGACGACTCGAAGTGGAGAATGACTCGACTTGTGAAGTGGGTATGTGCCACTGTGTTTAAGTAAGTTTTTAAAATGACTAGTTTTGAAGTGTTTGTCCTAGACAACCGTAGTGTGGTTGTAGAAGTGACGAGTCGAAGTAGAGAATGACTCGACTTTTGAAGTGGGTGTGTGCCACTGTGATTAAGTTCGTTTTGAAAATGACTAATATTGAAGTGTTTGTCCTAGACAACCGTAGTGTGGTTGTAGGTGTGATGACTCGGAGTGGAGAAAAGATGATTTTGACTAGATACTTGGACATAGTTTCGACTCATTTTGCGCTATTTAAGGCCATCTTTGAAAATATTTTACTGTTTTGAAAAGGATTTTTGTTTTGAAAAGTTCGTCTGTTTTATTTACAAAATGGTGATCATGTAAGGGTTATACACATTTAAACATGCATTATAACGGTATGCTTAGTGCATTTAAAAAAAATTGTAATGGCTTTAAAAGGTGGGTTGCCATACCAAAACAATCAAACCCAGGGTCTGTGGAGAGGTCCGCGCCAAACACGAGTAAGGTCGGTTCCTAGTCCATTTCCTCGAGTAATAAAAGCTCTTGATACTAACATGAGTATGTACCATGGTATGGTACACGTCAATCGCTATCCACCCTTAGGCCCAGATAAGAACTTGGACCGTCCAGACAGGATGATTGGTCGAAATGGGTTAGGTTGAGCCTAGAAAGGCCGAATAAAACGACCTAAGAAGGTCGAGTAAAGAAAACCGATAAATGTCTCGTACAAACTATTCCCTAACCTTGTTCAAGTTTCACCCTAGGTAACACGTAAGTGTATAATCCCCAGCGGAGTTGCCAAACTATGATACACGGATTGTGGATTCTTTCCGAACTGTGGTATACGGGGAACTACGGAGGGGCGCACACGGGATGGAAACGAGGGACAAGCGAAATGATACGCATTTGTGGAGTTGCCACCAATTTTTATGGAAAAATGAAACTGTTCGAATACTTTATGCCATGTCAAGACACAGAGTAATGATATGAACACAAAGAACTCGTTACCCTTAGCATTCTATGTCTCGAATGAGTCTCGTGGATGCCAATGAACACGGATGTTCACAGATATCTGGAGTAAGGGGTGAGGGTACGTATTAGGAAGTTCTTTAATCGAACACCTAATCATGCCCGCCTCGATAGTGGCCTTTACTAATGATTAGGGAAATCGTTCGTACTTGATATGTTATCGGTTATATGCATGCAATTCAGCATCCACAATTTAATCCAAATATGTGAACTAGACTATGCCTGTGAACATGAAATTAGCATTTAATTATGTCGAAAGTGGAATTTAGGATTGATTACATATGAGAGAAAGGTAGAAAATCATACAATACGATGATTAAATAGAATTACAGTTGATAACATGATCTATGTCGGAAATTTATTCAAAACGAAGGTTTGCTAGAAAAGAAAAATATTAGAAAATCTAAAAGACGGATTAGCAGCGATACTAGAGTTAATAGTTGATTAAATATATAACTAAAGCTACGTCGAAACGACAATGGAATTTCAGAGACAGAAATTAGCCTGGAAAAGGCGCAGCAACAGGTGCGTCCTCTGGAAAAACCGCAACACCTGTTCTTGAGTTGGGTTCTGGCTATGAAGCCTGTAACAACCCGAAAAGTACCCTATTTTTCTAGTGAAAATATTTTACGAATACTTTTCAGCCTGTTTAAGTTTTAAAGTGGAATTTATTGTTTCCAGTTGAATTTTGAAATTCCGAGTTCGTATTTGGAATTTTTGAGAGATTCCATGAGAATCCCGTTTTTAAGTCAACTTTGACTTTCGTTGACTTTTTCCGACTCGCCTTGTAATTTGAAGACCGAAATTTTATTTAAAAAAATAATATTTTTAATTTATTTTTATTTAGATTTATTAGAATTTATGATAATTTAATAAAATTATTTTGAATTTATTCGGAATTTATAATAAGGTTTTACGGTTTAAAAGTCATCATTTAACTATTCCCGAGTCATCTAAATCCCGAAACAAACCCGAAACCCGACTTTGGCATGAGTCACACGCCCATGTCATCTTTTTCCACTCACTTTTGGATATTTTCATTATTTTGATTAATCTAATAATAATATCTTAGATATTTATTACTTTATCGATCCGTCAACGAAAATTACGCAAACCGTTTACAAAACAGACCCGACAAGCACCAAGCCACACGGCTCCTCTTCCTCTAATAGGGCTAGATATTTTCCTTTCTTTTCATTAATATAACATAATATCTAGATATTTGATTTAATTAACTTAATATCTAATTAATTATCTTATTATAATATAAAACCCGAGTCAATTCCGTAACAACAATTTCAAAACCCGACTCATTATTTTCCTCTATATTACACGGCACACACCACCACATTACTCACCACTTATCTTTTCATTTTACACTAAATCAACTTAACACCTTTTTAATACTTTCTTTAATATAATCAAAATCGTTGTTGGTGTTCTTGAGCGTTCTTCATCGTTCTTGAGCAAAATCGTCACAAAACTTTCGTTACTTGTTCAAATCCGTCCTAACTTATATTTCTAGAATCTCCTCTTCGCTCTCCATCTTCAAGTACGGTTTTTTTTCAATTCCGGCAAAATCGTTTTCAACACTTTAATTATGGAAAATCAAGTTTTTAATTCTAATCATGTTTTTCTTGTCATTTCTTATAGGGGAAGATTTTGAAGACGGGTTTGGTGACTCGTATATTTTAGGAGAAGATTAGAAGACGGGTTTCTTATTTTTATTTACTTCTTATTTTGGTGCTAATTGATTTTGCTAGCTAAGGTAACAATTCCGATTTACTCAACGAATTAATGTCACAAATCTTTTGTTTTTGGTTCATCTTTTGTTTTAGTTCATGTTATTATGATTTACGGTTTTTAGTTAGTAACATGATAAGTAGTTATTTTTATTATGTTGTATGAATTTTTGGCATGTTTAGTGTTCTTGACATATTTTTATGATTTGTTCATAATCATGATTTTGTATGGATGGTTGTTAAAATGGTTGTTTGATAATTAAAACATGTTGGAATTTATTTGGTGTTTGATGGGTGGTAGAACCGTGTGCCATGGCTGGAAAAACCAGCCCAAACCAGCCCCAAACCAGGCCGGTTCAGGCCGGTTCAGGCCCGGTCCAGGCCGGTCTGGATTGGTCCGGATTTGGTCCGTTGGTTTTGTGTCGATGTTTGATTGTTTTGTTGTTGTTTTGACGGGTTTTAAATGTGTTAAGCATGCGGAAATTTATTATGAAACGGTTTTAAAATGTTGAACCAAAACAGCCCAAATTGGGCCGGTTTATTTTCGGCCCAAAACAGTCCGTGGGTCCCTTCCATGGACTTGTGACGGTTTTTGAGTTATTGCCATTTTAACGTGTTTTGTAATATTTAGCAAGTGGGAAATGTTAATAAGTAAAATATTTAATTAAAAAGGTTTTTCATAAAATTATTATTTCTCACATGTTAGAAATTATAATACGAGATTATAGTTAAATTGGATATCCTTTAAGTCAAGCGGGTTTTTAGTAAGATTAAATAATTCACATGTTAGAAGTTTTAATAAAATAACATGTAATGAATATGATGATTTTTATGTGCAAGTCTATGTGGTAAAGACTCTGTTTCTAGCCGGTTTGACCAAACGGGTTTGGTCAAACTAAGATCTAGTCAGCCCCGTTTTGACTGATGACCCGTCTCGGGACTCGGGTCGGGGATTTGTCTTCAAGTAAGGTTGTATTTAATTAATGAATTAGCCTTAGTAGATATGAGGCGATATGTTATTTGAATATGATTTATATGCAATTAGTCACCTGATAGGAAGTTGGTTCTGTGACGGTGGAATTGTATGATATATGTTGTGTTGACTAAGTACCCATAGAGAATTATGAGTATATGGCGTCTTGACCATTCTAATTCTAAATGAGTAGCTTGGACCATGACATTGATAGGCCTTACTATCTTTAACGAGTATATAGTTCACTGCTTCATAGCTTTTGTGTCACGGCCTGGGTGTTTTAATCTCCAGTCGGGGCATGGCTGCCTAATTGCTTCCACTTTGGGAATGGAGCCAGCTTCAGTACTAGCCAACTCTGCTTAGGGGGTCGCCTAGTAGAGATTCTCATGTACTGTTGGTAATGAGACAGGGAATGGGTTAGCTGTTGTCGCTAGGTCTGATCAGTCTAGGACGAGGATGTTTATCCTACCTTGTGGTATAGCCTCGAGTTACAGAATTCGACTATTGACTGTACTAAGAACTTATGCCTGTTTCTAGACGTATTGGTCTTTCATGTTTGATGATTCTATGAATCTTAGAAGGTGAGATGCAAGCCGGCTAAGGTTTATAGAGTTTGGATTACCGGTTGTTAACTGATTCACATGATAGTTTGTTTGATTAGGGTTTGAGTGTATCATGGCCATGTTAACGGTAACCTCTGAGCTAGCATACCAGCTTCCCTACCTCGTATTATAGATTATTATCAGATTCACATGATAGCTTTCATATGATAGCTTATATGTTAGTTAATTGTATTCATAACATGAAAAGCATATCGTATATGTTAAAGTGTTGTATTTTCCATATACATCTCTTTTATGTTATTCATGTTTTATTAAACTCGACATTTTGTGGCTGGGAGAACTCGGAGTTACTCCCCACTGACTGTGGCTTCCGTGTTTATATTTAATGCGGTTGGCAGGTTTGTGATGCATACTTGGGTACATTGACGAGCTAGCGAGTGAAGTATTACCTTGGACCTATATTCGGTTCTTAGGATTTTATATTATTATACACTCTTTTATTTCTGTATTTATACGGGAGATATGTCTCCCGTTTCAGATACTTTTTATGTATAATATTATTTCTTTTTTTGTTATGAACCTTTTTATTTATGACACCTTCTTATGATGAATATATTTAATAGTAGGTTCCGGTTTTAAAATATACCGATTTTCACTAAAGTGAACCTATTAGAAACGTATTCTCATCTTTTATTTATTTAAATTATTTTTTTTCTTTCCGCAAATTTGAGGGTGTCACATACTATATGTAAATTTTGAGAAAAATGTGAATCATTTTACGTGATTTATGATTTTTAATGGTTAAAAGGTCATAAATAGTGATTATTTTAGCATCAATAGCTAAAAAAGTTTTATGGTGTGAGAAAATTGTTAAATGTTGCCTGTATATTTTAAATATCAGATGTATAAGTAAAAAATTAATTAGATTGATTTTCGTGTGCTTTTAGCATTTTATTTGATTAAATCGATTAAAATACAACTATATTTTTCGATAAAATGATTCGAAAATTTTTGACCAAAATTTTGACATGATGATGTTCTTGGAAATGTTCCAGAATATGCAGAATTTAAATTTTCTAATTTATAAATTAATGTAATTAAATTTAGAATTATTGCATAAATGTTATGTTAAAAAATGAGCAATAATGCAAAACCGAGTTGAATTATTGTCAATTAATTAGTGGAGACTAACTTTTGAGTCGTAAAACAGTTAGGATAATTAACTTGGACTTAAATTTGATTTAAGTATTAATTTGTGATTTTAAGTGGTTATTATCACGCATTTCCATAAAACCGGGCTATATACGATATAAGTTTTATTAGGCCGATTTGGCACATTATATTGCATGAGTTTTACATATAATTATGCTGCATTTTGAATGAATGAATGTCATTTTTTATTTATGTAATTTTGAATTATGTAATTTGCCTTAGTATGGCCTTAGTTTTAATCGATATTACCCGTAATGTAATGGAATTTTGATTCGGTTGTAATATTTTGTGATCTCGTATCACTTTTATTGTAATATTCAATTTTTCACATATGTAAAATAGGAAAGGATTGTAACTTTATTATAGATTTTGTAATTATTAGTAATTCCGGAGTTTCCTAAAGAGGGAGCCATTCAGAAAGGCGTTCTGAAAAAGACGGTGTCCTTGGGAGGCGTGCACATGAAGTTCAAGGGACCAAAAGAGTTCATTTCAGAATTTGTAAATAGATTATTTGATTTTTTATAGGAAGGCCATACTAGGAATTTATTTTTTTTCTTGCATTTTCTTTATATGTTACATGCATGCCAAATCGCCATATAAATCACTCATGCATTTTTATCGAGTAATCGACCGTGTCTGTTATAATTATCGATAGATCGCCAATTTAGTTCATTTAAAGGAGATAAATAATAAATTGACTTGACCTCTATTTTATTAATTGAGATTTAGCCTTGACAAATAGTAGAACCCAAGAATCCCAATTTCATTAGGTGGTAGGCTCGGCTCACCGAGGTGCTTCCTTTTTATATTGGGTAAGTGGGGTAATAAATTGTTATTATATCAAAATTTGGTTGTTCTCAACGGAAAGATTAGGGTCCGTGTCCATGTGTTCCGGGCTAAAGATGATAATAAATGTATTTCATCGACCAAGAATTCTAATTCTAGAATCAGTTAAAGAGTTAACCCACCAAATTATATTAATAAAGGTCCTAGAGTCCGTGGCTCACATAAACCCGAATTGATATAGAATTTGGGTCTTTGAATCATTTGTACAATTGGGTAGAGGTCAATAAATAAATGCTTAACTTGATTAAAATGTTTACAAATGTTAAAAACGATAAATGTTGACAATTTCTTTTATCTCCTATTTTGTAGTCAAACTTGTTTGATTCGCAATGTCGGCAAATGATTATGCGTTTCGACCACCCGAACCACCACTCACAACTGTATCATGGCTAAAAGCCTTCATGGATCGATGCAAACTCAAAAATATTGGTTCAAATTTCACGGACTGGAATGGGCAACTTTGCCTAGATACCAAAGGTGATGGTAACCTTAGTTACCTCACCGAGGCACCTCCCACCACTCCTAATGCGAGGTCATCGAATGCCGTAAGGGAGGCCTATGAGGTCTACCAAAAAGAGTCGGCAGCGGTCAAGAATGTCTTGATCTTCTCGATGGATTGCGAGCTTCAAAGGAATGCCATTATGATGAAATCCGCTTATGAGATCTACTCTAAGCTCGTGACCATGTTTTCACGAGCTCCAAGAATAGTCTTATATGAAACCACATCCCTATTCTTCGACCTCAATATGAAGGAGGGTCATAATGTTAGCCCTCACGTGCTCAAAATGATTGAGTACGTTGAGGTGCTCAAAGAGCAAGGAATGACGATTCCCGAGCCACTTATCATTGACCGCATACGTCACTCCCTAAGTCGGATCAAAGGGTTTGTCAACTTTAGGGTGAACTTCAACATGCAAAATGCCACCGTCACGGTTCATGAATTGCTCAAGATACTTGTGCAAGCCGAACGTGACATGGTCTTTCATGCTAGTTCAAGCAAAGATGTTTTGAGCATCAATGTTAAGAGCAAGGCGAAGTTCAAGAAAGGTGGAACCAAGGGGAACAAGCCCACTCCCTCCTATAAGGGCAAGGGAAAGGCTATTGGGAATAGCTCATCCAAAGCCAAAAAGGGAGTCGCGACCGAAGACAACTGTCATTATTGTAATAGTATGGGCCATTAGAAGCGTAATTGCTCCAAATACTTGGGAAACATGAAAGATGGACGAGTTCTTCCAGTTAGTAATAGTTCTTCCCAATATTTATGTTTTTGAAATTGATCTCAAATTTGGTATTTTGATACAACCTGTGATTTTCACCCCCCCCTCCCCCCCCCCCCCCCCCCCCCCCCCCTTTTATTGAATTTAGGGCATGAGAAGAAGGATAAAGCAAAACAAGCCTAAGAGGATCTACAAGGAGGCTAGGGTAGCCACCACGTAGAGAAGACCTATGATTGGCTTGGCGATATTTTGCTATTTGTCTTCTATTTTATTATTGTATTTTGTTTGTTGGTTTTTGAACTATTTTCATTTCCATGTTTTGACGTGGAAAATATTTTGAATTCCCACTTGAAGACAATGGTTGTACTTTAATTTATATGACTTGGCTTTCAACCCTAGTCATTTTATCTATGGAATTTAAATTTTATGTTCTTAAACTTTTCATCATACAATATTTGTATCATAAAACATAAAGTATAAAGACTAATTGATCTTATGAAAGATCTAATGATTGGATCATTATAAGTAACCAAAGTTAAGAATGAGATTCTCACTTTGGGATTATGAAGAAAAATCACAACTTATTTGAAATAAGAAAGATCAATTACAAAAGTCATATTGAGTTAGTGAACTCACATTTGGAGATTTACAATTCATATTAGCCCTAAGATAATATCTAAAATGCCAATAAGACTCCATACAAATAATGGAAGGGATAAGAACCCTAACTTTGTTCAACGACATGGATACAGATCCAAGTATTTAGCTTAAAATATAGAATGAGTCTATTGAGAAGCTACAATACAAAGTCTAAACAAATAAGTCTACTATAGATCGCTCAAGGTTGTTTGTGGCTAAGGAACAAAGCTCATAAAGCAATCCTTACAAAGAATTTTACTCATTCAAACCTAGAGAACAAAACTGGTTGTGGCTCATGGTGCTATCCTTCAACAAAATAAGTGTATTTTCAATGAGGATAGAGTGGGACAACATTTGCCACAAACTGATTTTTGAATAAAGAGACAAGATAAAATGTTATCAAGTCGTCCAAGGTTGGAGGTTAGTAATTACTTTTGAAAGTAATAAGACTATGATCTATGGATTGGGGGTCACTATTTCTAAATTCGAATTTGTTAAATGAGAGGCATATGATCCAAGATGGATACTATACATATAAAATTACTTTGGGAGATTTGGATCTCCCAAAATTTATTGTAAAGAATTGTATATAAGTTATAATATTACCATCTTTGAGATCCAAGATTGTTGCACTTACACCTCGTGGAAAGTATATGTATGACAAGTGACAAATAGTTGTTGAAAACCATCTTTCTAAATGGGTATTTAGAAATGGGTAAGTTGTCGTACAAAGCTTAAAAGATCAATGTGTTATATCCTAGGAAAGCGATTAAGAGGTTGTAATGATCATTTCATGATAAGAGAGAATGGTTCCTCGAATTGTCGAAGATCCATGTTTTTACATGAAGTTAAGTGGGAGTATAAATGGTCATGTTTGGACATGAAGTTTAGTGGGAGAAAATTGTCTTCCATGTCTTGTATGTAAGAGGCATATTAATCAATGGGAATGATGTACTCTAACATTGTCTTCCGTGAAGGAGTTTTTGAGAAATCATTTCTAGATGAAAGACTTGGAAGATGCATATCGCATCTTAAGTATCCAATATCTATAGTGATAGATGACAGAGGATATTGGCATCAAAATAAGAATCTTATATTGATAAGATCCTTTATCTATTTCAACAAGATACGTAGGTTGTTCATATTGATGAAAGTGGGATCACTATGAAACAGTCATGGTCATCCACTGAACCTAAGAGTTGTTGATCACGTGATTTCTAATGTTTCCGACATTAGATGAATCATGTATGCCATGATATGCACATAACTTAATGACTTGTATGCTTGGAGCATGACAAGCCTATAACCAATAAATCCATATGAGAGTCATTTGATAGCCTTCAAAAACATCAATGAGGTTCTCGAGGAGATTCATTCTTGTGTTTGGTAGTGATAACTTAGTTATGTATTAAATGTGGGAATATATCCGTATACATCCCTTTAATCTTACAGGATTATAATGAAATTACAATTTATATGATTAACGGGTCATAAAATAAACTGCATCATATACAAAGGGATTAGGAATAACCTTCGGTCCTAGCAATTGTCGTAAAGAACAGAGATATCAAGGTAGATATCCTCCTAATCGTTGCACCCAAGACTGTATGAGAAATGCCCTTGTATTGCTAGAATTTTCAAAAGTTACTGTTAACCTTTTGTTTTGTGTTTTGAAAGAGTTACTGTTAACTTTTTCTTTTGTGATGTATATTCAGATGGAGGCTACTGTGAGAATAGAAATTAGGTTAGAATTTTCTTATTCTTTTCTCTCTTATCTCACGGCTCCTATAGGTCTTTTATGAGGAGATTTGTCTCCTCAAAACAACTACCCATGGACCGAAAATTCCAGATTGAATCTGGACTGTTTCCCGGCTAAATTCGCTTTAATATATAATGTGTATTATTATTATAAATGTCATTTAATATGACAATCATATAATATATACGTTAATTATAATTATCCGTATAATTATAATTTGCTAATATAACATTTTATATTTAATTACGAATTAACCTTTTAATTCGCATAAGCTTACATTATATATATGCTAATTAAATACAACAATTTATATTTAATTACGAATTACTTTTAATCCTTCTCAGCTCATATTATTTAATCGTTATTAAATAATCGTCTCATCATCACATTGACTAACCTTTTAGTCAAATACACTGACCAACCTTTTAGTCATATAATAGGGCATCAATACGATTATTTTCTCAAATAATCACATCTCTCAAACACATCCTATAGGTGTGACTTTTAGGGACCAGTTGATCACCGCCATCTGTATGACAATAACGTCAAACTTATCTAGCAAGCCAACCGTTATCGATAAACGTTAATCAACTGATTACAATACAAAGTATACCCTGTGAACCTATAGAGATTTATTTATGTTATTGCACTAATTGTGGAGGACACTGGCTCCAACAATCTCCCACTTGTCCGTACAAGTGTATGTGCGATGACCGATTCTCATATCCATATTTACTTTCTCCCACTCAATGTAAAACAATTTGCAAAGTCCGTATTCACAAAAGTCGTATTTTACAAGTGATCTGTATCAAGAGTGGTTTCCCCGACTAGAGAGTAACTTAACTGATAAACGAATCTTCATTCGAGCATGGCCATGCATTTCAGTTACATCTCCTCGAGTGGCCCTGAGAAATATCATATCCTGATAAAGATTGGATATTTTCTTCAACTCGAATCTTGAGATCCAAGCGCAGAATGAAAGACCCAGTGAAAATCTACTTAAGCCTCCTGTTACGGTCGACCATGAGAAAGAAACCAAAGTCACCCAAAAACTGCCTTTACCTCAACAGACAGTCGATAGTCAAAAGAATCGACTCTAGGAACACTATGGATGTCCTATCCACGACCTGGCACCTAATGTTCTGAAACATTTAGGACTCCATAACGTCGTCACAAAATGTCTGCGCAGTATCATTATAACCCGCATCTGTGATCGATCAGTCAACAGTTTGACTTATGGCTCGTTGAACCCACCATCAATCGACGTCACAAAATAATTGCCAGAGTTATCAGCTCATGTAGGCGATTACGGACCAAAACAAAATATAATGTAATTCAGTTCACTTTGTGGTGTTCAATGTTGTCAGTACAACCCACATGAAAAAAAAAATATAAAACAAAACGATGATTTCATAGATAGTTTTTATGAAAAAGATACAGGTGTCTAATCCATATAAAACAACTAATACAACTCAGGAACACGCTTTCGAGAACTCGTTACAGAGAGTGGTGAAAATCTTGTTTGCACCCTGGGCAATGAATCGCCTTGACAAATTTGATTCCATTGAAAAGATGAGTACGTTCTTTAATGCACCCGCCTCCATTACGAAATCACTATAAGCAAGTGATGCATTGGCTCCTGCATTGGGGCCTGGGTTAGTTGGTAGTGGCTCAGTCAAGTACTTGAGCTTACCGTCAGCAATGGCAGCATTCCGTAATGCCGCCTCCTAGTCCGCAAAGTTTGACCCATCATTCTTCAGTCGCATGGACTGATTCATGTTGTCCATAAAGATCTTTAGCCAGGACTCGCGAGCGAGTGTAGCACTTGGCATTGGGTCATCAGTATGGCCAGCCATATTGTTATTTAGCAGTTATATCTGTATATAACGAATTCGAAAACTGTGGAAAAAGAAAATGAATATGATAAGTTTCATCGTTTTAAATTTGAGTCTAATGAAAAACTGTTTAATGCGATGACTCGAGCATTTATACAATTGACCTCCCTCAAGAATTATATAAATGATCCCAAGACTCAATTTCTGTAAATTGATAAGCCAACCTCTTGGCTAATTCTACTTTTAGAATTCCTGGTCGATAAATTTCTGTAAATTCTATCTTTAGTCCATCATAATCACGAGATATTACTCGTACTATAATGTTGAGATAAAATAGGTCAACACTCACTACTTACCCAACGTAGAAGGGGTCATATTATGACTTCCGACGAAGACGGGGTTCATAGTAGTTATCCCTATAAAGACTAATCTCAATTTTCATTTTAGAGGAAGATCCCATCATCTTAAATTTAATTCATTTTAAGTGAACAAATTTCTAGCATTTCGTGAATGATTTAGACTAAGGTGATGGCCCTATGAACGAGTGACATCTATATGTCTATGATGAAAATTCAAACTATATGAATCATTTTTCATGCAATTTAGGTGGTTTGGTTTAGGCGGAATATGATGCAGTTATTTAACATGTGAATGAAAAGCAAAAGAACGAAAAAATACGTAAACTATTACAACGGTCCTAGTGTGGCCTATCTACCAAAATGAACAGTAAATACAAGTTTGGAATCCATCCTTATGGACCCGAGAAACTTGACTTTGTCTCATCTTGGTCCATGTAGCGGGAGTGGACATCCGATCTCCGTCTCTAGTCTTCTTAAAATTACATTTAAAAATTACAAAATAAACCTATTTACATTCTAATTCCAAAACATAATTAAAAGAAAAATAAAAGAAGATTCGAGATCTCAAAATTACATCCAAACCATGTTTTCATCATTACGAAAACATGATTAACTAAAGCCACACTAGGTATTACATTATTCAACCAATTGCAAAAATACGTAAATCAAACCATTCATTCATTCATACATTCGACAAAAATAAAATGCATCAACTATATAAATTAATTCTACAAAACATAATTCATTAATTATGTTGATTAATTATCCAAACCACCATTATATACGATCAAAATTATGCGACAATTCCTTAATTGCCCACAACAATTTTAATCTTCCATAATCCATTTTTATTTTAAACCTTTTTAAAGTAATCGGGTATCATTATTGTGAACCTTTTCACAATAACAAACAAACATTATCTTTATAATGCCAAAAAAAAAAAAAAAAAAAAAATTTTCCCCTTCTGATCACTGTTCACGCGAACAGTACCAGTCCTAAAAAAATTTTTTTTTTTTTTTTTTTTTACTTTCTTTCTTCTTGGTTTATAACAAAAACCGAAAAACAAAACACAAAAAGAAAACTGCTGCTGCCAATTTAAAAAAAAAAAACAGGAAATATTTTTTTTATTTTTTTTTTATTTTTTTATTTTTAAACAGTGAACAAGAACACGGGCAGCAAAAAAAAATCAAATTAAACCGATTTAATTCGATCAAGCATATATGAACTACATCGGTACAAGACAAACAATATCTAATCGATATTAAACATTGATTTAAAACTAGATGATTCAAATTAACCTTTTAATATGAACATCTAAAACAATTTATACCAAAAATATAGCACAACAATTGATGTTCATTAACATCCAATACAATTCCATTTACATTCTAATTTAATCCTTATTAAATTAAAATATCAACAAATTCATATATTATCATCTTTAACAGATTAAAACAATAATATGAATGAATCTATAATGGAACCCCAAAAAAAATTAATCATCACGGCACAAAAAAATAAAACCGTGAGTTTAAAAAAATTCGGATTTTTTTTTTTCTTTCTTTCAATAATCATACAATTAAAAATTTATGAAAATCACATAAAATAATTTCATAGCCCAAAGGCTCTGATACCACTTGTGGGAATATATCCGTATACATCCCTTTAATCTTACAGGATTATAATGAAATTACAATTTATATGATTAACGGGTCATAAAATAAATTGCATAATATACAAAGGGATTAGGAATAACCTTCGGTCCTAGCAATTGGCGTAAAGAACAGAGATATCAAGGTAGATATCCTCCTAATCGTTGCACCCAAGACTGTATGAGAAATGCCCTTGTATTGCTAGAATTTTCAAAAGTTACTGTTAACCTTTTGTTTTGTGTTTTGAAAGAGTTACTGTTAACTTTTTCTTTTGTGATGTATATTCAGATGGAGGCTACTGTGAGAATAGAAATTAGGTTAGAATTTTCTTATTCTTCTCTCTCCTATCTCACGGCTCCTATAGGTCTTTTATGAGGAGATTTGTCTCCTCAAAACAACTACCCATGGACCGAAAATTCTAGATTGAATCTGGACTGTTTCCCGGCTAAATTCGCTTTAATATATAATGTGTATTATTATTATAAATATCATTTAATATGACAATCATATAATATATAAGTTAATTATAATTATCCGTATAATTATAATTTGCTAATATAACATTTTATATTTAATTATGAATTAACCTTTTAATTCGCATAAGCTTACATTATATATATGCTAATTAAATACAACAATTTATATTTAATTACGAATTACTTTTAATCCGTCTCAGCTCATATTATTTAATCGTTATTAAATAATCGTCTCATCATCACATTGACTAACCTTTTAGTCAAATACACTGACTAACCTTTTAGTCATATAATAGGGCATCAATATGATTATTTTCTCAAATAATCACATCTCTCAAACACATCCTTTAGGTGTGACTTTTAGGGACCAGTTGATCACTGCCATCTGTATGACAATAACGTCAAACTTATCTAGCAAGCCAACCGTTATCGATAAACGTTAATCAACTGATTACAATACAAAGTATACCCTGTGAACCTATAGAGATTTATTTATGTTATTGCACTAACTGTGGAGGAAACTGGCTCCAACATTAAAGGTTACGCAAACCTAAGTTTCCAAACTTATAAAGATTTGTCGAAATCCTAGGCTAATTTTGTTATATTAAAAGCGAATAACCATAAAGCATGATTGAAGAGTCAATCATTAAGAATTCTACAAATGGAGTCTTAGTACATTATGATGAGGATAAGATATTTTATAAGGAACCAATAGTAGATCCTTTCACCCAGATACCTATCACATAGTTAACATGATAACAAGTGGGAGCATCTTTTAAGATAAAGAGCCCAACTCTAGATAGAGACCTAAACATGTACTTAGATGAATTCATGTCATAAGAGATGACATTGAATGGAAGGAAAAAGAAATTCACAAGGTTACAATAAATGGATACATGGTATATCCACTACCCAAGCGTTACTGCATTTGGACAAGATCGCCATGTAGTATCATGAAACTTGTATACTTTATATTATAATTGTAGATACCTCGTTTCTACACCTTCCGCCAACCACCCAGTGATGATTGGGCCGCATGATCGATACGCGGAATGATTTATGACAATTTGTAAGTTTATCGTCAAGTAATAGCTCAAATACTTGTGTCTACCCTTTGGTCGTCATCTACGCGCCGGTACGGTCGTTTTGACAGTCATTAGAGTTCATTTGAAGTCCGGGTCGAAAACCGCTTCATTTTCTGTAAACTGTTTTAAAACTCCGAGTCGGAATACTCCGGAACACTACGGAATATTCTGATTATTTTATTATATTTTCAAATTCTATCTTTTTTATAAAATTATCTCGTTTTATCTATTAAAATGGAAGTGTAGATCGACCACAATTCAGTAACAGAAACGTGGGAATCTTCCTTCTTTAGCATGAAACCTTTGGGGAAATGACGCAGCAGGTGCTGCGATTCTTCGAAGGATTGCAGTCCTGTTGCGCCTCTTCCCCAGCCTGTTCCTTTCCAAAGTTTGAGTTGTTCTATGACTCTTCCACATTTGCTACTATAAAAGGAGAGGTCTGTTCTCACTTTTAAGGCACGCGAGTGTTCCGCCCCTTCTCTTCTCTTTTTGCATTCTAGACCTTGCTCTAAGCTATCGACATCTAACTGCGTGATCAATCGACCACGTAAGCTCAGATCCTTCTGAGTACCCGTCACGTTTGCATTTGACCGACCAATTTGACCAACTACACAACTAATCAATCTAATCAATCTTTAGTCCTTTAACAAAGGCACTTTTTGCATACATTCTAGTCGAGTTATCGCTAAAACGTAAATTTAGTTCATATCTCGTTTCGTCAACATGTAAGTCTGAGGGTGTTTAATCCAGTCTTTATTTTGTATTTTTATTTTTCATTTAATGTAAGTTCAATGTCAGAAATAAATCCAAAATCGATTTAAAGTCAAAACCTTTTCATAAAACCTTTTCCGTAGTTATGAGACGTCGAGAAGAAACGCAAAAGCATCTACGCCTTCTGGAAGGAACGCATCATCTGTTGCGCCTCTTCAAGATGCTGTCTGCTCCTGCTCCTCTTCTTCTTCCTCTAGGTTTGGCGTCTTTTGTTTTCCTTTTCTAATTTTATTCGTCAATCATAATAATCTTTCATTAAATCGTTATTCTCGTCTCAGACCCTAATAACCAATATTAGTTGTGTAACAACCCGAAAAGTACCCAATTTGCTTAAGCAATAACTTATGGATACTTTTCAGTAGAACTTAAGTTTTTAATATAGGAATTTTTGTTCCGAGTCGTATTTTGAAATTCCGCGTTCGTATTTGGAATTTTTGAGAGATTTCATGAAAAGACCGTTTTTGGTCATCTTTGACTTTTCTTGACTTTTAAACCGTCTTTGACTTTTTCTTGACTTTTTAAAGTCGTCATTGACTTTTCTTGACTTTTAAGTCGTCCTAAACTTTTCTTGACTTTTAAGTCATCTTTGACTTTTCTCGACTTTTAAGTCGACTTTGACTTTCGTTGACTTTTCCCGACTCGTCTTGCGATAAGTTTGAAGACCGAAATTTTATTTAAAAAAATTATATTTTTGATTTATTTTTATTTAGATTTATTAAGATTTATCATAATTTAATATAATTATTTTGAATTTATTCGGAATTTAAAGAATAACGTTTACGGTTTTAACCGAACGTCATTTAACTATTCCCGACGCATCGTAATGCGCGCAACAAAATCGAAACTCGACTTTGGCATGAGTCACACGTTTATGTCATCGTTTTCCACTCACAACTAGATATTTTATTTGTTTTGAATAAACTAATAATAATATCTAGATATTTTTCTACTTTATCGATCAGTTAACGAAAATTACGCAAAACGCTCGAAATCAGACCCGGAAGTCACCATACCACACGGCTCCTTTTCCCCTCTAATAGCCTTGATATTTTCATTTCTTTTGATACAATAATCATAATATCTAGATATTTGTTATAATTAACTTTATCGTTAATTATATTTAATCGTTTACCGTAAAATAATTATTAAACGCGAGTCAATTACGTAACAACAATTTCAAAACTCGACGTCCTTAATTGCCTATAAACACACGGCACACACACACTCTTCCTTACTCACAAACAACTTTTCATTTTACAACAAATCAAATTAAGATCAAAACATCACTTTATTTAATCGTTCTTCGTGTTCTTCGTCGTTCATCAATTGTTCTTCATCGTTCTTGAGCAAAACCTTCATAAAATCTTCGTTTCTTAATTAAATCCATCCTAACTTATAATTCTAGACTCTCCTCTTCGCTCTCCATCTTCTAGTACGGTTTATTTTCAATTCCGTCAAGATCGTTTTCAACACTTTAATTATGGAAATTCATGTTTTAAGTTCTAATTATGTTTTTCTTGTCATTTCTTATAGGGGAAGATTTTGAAGACGAGTTTGGAGACTCGTATATTTTGGGTGAAGATTAGTAGGAGGGTTTCTTATTTATATACTTTCTTATTATTTTGGTGCTAAGTGATTTTGGCTAGCTAAGGTAACAATTCCGATTTACTCGACGAATTAATGTCACATAGCCTTTAGCTTTTAGTTTTTGTTCATATTATGGTGATTTATGATTTTAGTTAGTATCATAGCCTTTAGTTTTGTTTCCTTTAATTTTGGTTCATTTTTATTTTGGTTCATATTTTTATGATTTTTGGAATTTTAGTAGTAATATGATAAGGAGTTGTTTTTATCATGTTGATGAATTTTGATGATTTTTATTAAGTTATGATTTTTATGTTGTTTTAGTGTTCTTGATGATTTTTATGTTGTATGGAATTTTTATGTTGTTTTAGTGTTCTTGATGATTTTTTATGTTGTATGGAATTTTTATGTTGTTTTAGTGTTCTTGATGATTTTTATGTTGTATGGAATTTTTATGTTGTTTTAATGTTCTTGATAAATTTTGATGATTTTTATTAAGTTATGATTTTTATGTTGTCTAGGAAATTTTTAATAAGTTAGTGTTCTTGATGAATTTTAATGAGTATTCATAATAATGATTTTTGTATGATGATGGTTAGATTAGTTGTTAAAAATGGTAGTTTGATAATTAAAGCAAGTTGGAATTAATTTGGGTGGTTTGTGGTGTGAACCGTGGAGGATGGCTAGAACCGGACCAACCAGACCGGTCCAGGCCGGTTCAGACCCGGTCTGGGTTGGTCCATGGTGGGTCCGGGTTTTGGTCTTTGGGTTGTGTCGACGTTTGATTGATTGGTTGTTGTTTTGACGGGTTTTAAATATGTTAAAGCATGCGGGAAATATTGGAAAACGGTTTTTAGAAATTTTAGGCAAAACAGCCCATTGAGCCCAAATCAGGCCGTGAGGCCCAAATCAGGCCTATGTGGGGTCCGGCCCAACTCAGCCCGTGGGTCCCACTTTGGGACTTGTGACGGTTTTTGAGTTATCGTCATTTTTATCGTGTTTTGTAATATTTAGCAAGTGGGAAATGTTAATAAGTAAAATATTTAATTAAAAAGGTTTTTCATAAATTATTATTTCTCACATGTTAGAAATTATAAGACGAGGTCGTAGTTTAATTGGTTATCATTTAAGTCAAGCGGGTTTTCGGGTATAATATGATAATTCACATGTTAGAAGTAGTAATAAAATAACATGTAATGAATATGTTGATTTTATGTCTATGTGATAAAGACTCTGCTTCTAGCCGGTTTGATCCAACGGGTTTGGTCAAACTAAGATCTAGTCAGCCCCGATTTGACTGATGACCCGTCGCGGGACTCGGGTCGTGGATTTGTCTTCAAGTAAAGTTGTATTTAATTATTGAATTAGCCTTAGTAGATATGAGGCGATATGATATTTGATTATGATTTATATGCAATTAGTCACATGATAGGATGTTTTTCCCGTGACTGTTTGATTATATGGTTGGTGTCGTGTTGACTAAGTACCCATAAAGAATTATGAGTATATGGCGTCTTGACCATTCTAATTCTAAATGAGTATCTTGGACCATGTCATAGATAGGCTTTACTGTCTTTAACGAGTATATGTTCACTTGTTGATAGCTTTTGTGTCACGGCTTGGTGGGTTTATATCCAAGTCGGGGCATGGCTGCCTGATCCGTTTTGGGACTGGAGCCAGCTTAAGTACTAGCCATCTCTGCTTAGGGGGTCGCCTAGTAGAGTTTCTCATAGACGGTTATGTCATTGGACGGGGAACGGAATAGCTGTTGTCGCTAGGTCTGATCAGTCTAGGACTAGGATGTTTTCCTACCTTGTGGTATAGCCTCGAGTTACAGAAGTCTTCTATTGACTGCACTAGGAACTTATGCCTGTTTGTAGAAGTATTGGTCTTTCATGTTTGTATGATTCTATGAGTTTTAGAAGGTGAGATGCAAGCCGGCTAAGATTGATAGAGTTTGGATTACCGATTGTTAACTGATTCACATGATTACGTGTGATTAGGGTTTGAGTGTATCACGGCCATGTTTCTGAGAGGAACCTCTGAGCTAGCATACCAGCTTCCCTACCTCGAGTTATAGTTTATTATCGGTTTCACATGATAGCTTTCACATGATAGGTTATATGTTAGTTAATTGTTTCATAACATGAAAAGCATATCATATATGTTAAGGTTTTGTATTTTATATATACATTGCTTTTATGTTTTCATGTTTCATTAAACTCGACATTTCGTGGCTGGGAGAACTCGGAGTTACTCCCCACTGACTGTGGCTTCCGTGTTTATATTTAATGCGGTCGAACAGGTGGTGTTGCATATTTGGGGTACATGGACGAGCTAGCGAGCGAAGTTTTTACCTTGGACCTATATTCGGTTCATAGTTTGTATATTATTGTACACACTTTTATTTCCGTATTTATACGGGAGATATGTCTCCCGTCTTGTACATTTCGTTTGTAGAATATTATTTCCGTTTTGTAATGACCTTTTCATGTTATGACACCTTCGTTATGTATCATTATATTTCGTTTATGTATTTAAATAATTTTTTTTCTTTCCGCAAATTTGAGGGTGTCACATCCCTCCCCACCGTAGTTGATACCTTTGCATTTTGCTTCTCTTTCTTTTCTTCAATTATTGTCTTTTGCTCTTCGGCGCAACTGAGGGTTAGGGTAAAATTTGCATAAGACAAACTTAATAACAATGGATGCTAAGAAGTGATAAAAATTTTGATATAATAGTGTATTTTGTATGAGACCTACCGTCCCTCATGTGAGAGCAAGCCAAATCATTAATCCTTTTTTAGTTTTATAGTTAGTGGTTCTGTCATAAATTATTTACAATAGAAAATATGATACCGACCCTATAAGTACTTTTTAGGAAAAAAATATAAACCAAATTGAAGTTGTGTATGACCGTAACACGTCTTGACAAGATATAAATGAAACATAAATGTATGATACAGTTTCTCATGTAAGACCGTAACCTTATATGACCGTAACCTTATATGACCGTAACCTTATATTCCTCAGTTAATTATTAAGCTGGACACGACAATTACTCGATTAAACTAAAGAAAATCACATGAAGACAAAACACTTACTCTGAAAATTCACAATCAAAGACATTTGAACTGAAGTTTGCACATTCTTTAAGTTTATCACAGACTAAAAGAAATAGCAAACTAAATTGAATTATATGAAATTGTGAACAAGGCTATTCGAATACAAATCCAAAAGCAGATCTCAAATATTATGTTAGTCCATAGCACATCAAAATTTGCAATTAAACATCAATCAAGCATGAAAGCACCACAAGGCAAGATAATGCGTTGAATACTTAAATCATCGTAAGCTTTCTTTAAACAATTACTATGTCAAATATCTGGTAAGGCATTAATCCAGAAACACAAAGTATCAATTATTGTCTCACATAAGATTGTCTCATGTAAGTTTCATCCAAAGATTCAAACTAAATAGTTTAGTTCCTTAAACTTAATACTCATTTTGAAACCTTAAAACCTCACTCTGTCATACTAAAATTTTTGTGAGACGACTTTACCCAGAACTTGCTAAAAAACTTGGTGACCAGGTGCCAAGAAAGCCAAAAAGGCTTACTTACTACGGAGTATAAATTAAGAGCTATCATATAGTTACTTATACCACTTTTAGGCGTGGTTTCGTATATGAGAGTCAACCCCTGGTGTTTTTTTGTACACAAGTCATCGATATCATCACCTTGGTACCCCCATAGAAAAAAAAAAAGGCAAATATCACGGCACAATAGATGATGAATTAAAGTCCATGAATTATAGAAACTTCAACGAAGATGTTGCATAATAAACGAAGTTAGTACATACTACTTATCAGCCACTTCAAAATATATTCATTTAAATTACAACAGACACATGTCCAAAACTTCAGATGGGCCTTACAGTAAAAAGGTTTCATCATGGAGGCAGTGTTATAAGTTTGAACAAGAGGCCAATTGCAACTCAACACCTACACTATCATGTGTTCATCGCTTTATGGTCTATCACCGTTAGCCAGAATAATCACCATGCTCTCGTGTGTAATTATTTCAAGTCCTTACTATCAAAACACGCTCGCTAGGTGTCTCTTTTTCTAAGTGTATACTTATTCAGTTATTTGTGACTCCGTGTAAGTCAAGGTGCTATATTATCCAGTAAGATTAAGTCCATTGACAGTGTCATAAATCTATATTCAAAGGCTTGACATTAGTGTTTTTCTAAGTGGAATAGCTTCTTCAACAAAAAGTTATCACACAAGACCAGGACACCTGCATTGTGGAGGAATAATATGATAGTCCTAGACCTCTAATTAGACTCCTCTAATTATTTCATTAAATTACATTAACTTAATGATTTAGGATCTAGTTATCATGCATTCAAATATAAAAGCATAAAAGAAAAGATAAAACCAAAACATCCTTACATTGAGATTTTTCGTTTCAATATGGGCACAATAAGAACTCCTTCTTATTGTTCTTGAGCATGAAATTAATGGATGATCCTCCATAAAACAACCTCCAAAGTAGAAGGTCTCCTTCTTGTTGCACCCAAGATTAAACCCAAATAATCTTACCTTATTATTAACTAGATAATAAGTAAGATAAATACTACTAATATTATTGTATTACTACACTAGTAATATGATATGAATATTAGTTTGCATGTTGATTTTTAGAGAGATTATGGAGGTTTTTAGAGAGAAGAAGGAAAATAAGCAAAAATGAAGTTCACTCAAATGAGAACAACTCTTGTTCTCTTTTGTAGCCCTTTTTGGCCGGATGGTCATGGCCCTTGTGGCTCTTATTTTGCTCATTTTTTATTCCCATGCAAATGACTTGAGTGTTGGTGGTAAATGTAATGATCATGGTGTCATAACATAAGGTGGAGTGTAGGATTAGATGAGAACAATCATCATTGATCTCCACTAACAAATAATCCGGCCCCAACTAGTGTTATGTGGTCCATTTTGATTTTTGATATTTGTCCCACAAATACTTATAATCATATGTTTAATTATCTTGTATAATTAAGTGTTAATTTGATCATATAACAATTATATGACTCAAATTAATAAATAATAGACACTCAACTTTTAAGTGCTATTTAACCATTATATCAATATATAATGGATCCCACAATGCCCAGTTAATTTATCTTACAACTCATTGTAAATATAATTAACTAATTACCTCTACCTCAAAATATATGCATAACCTCAACTAATTTAATGAATTAACGATTAATCATTAAATTAAATCTTATTTAATCGTATTAAAATAAGACGTAAAATTTATTCAGTCAGTTATCGTATAATTGACTAATAAACTTTAGTGGAATGAGTTCCTAACTCAATTTCCAATAAATAACTCTCGTAACTAAACGTACATATCAAATATATGTAATGCACTAATTAAACTGTATCGTATACAAATAATTAGTATTCTATTTGGGTCTCATCCTATAGGTGTGACCTAAAGGGATCAGTTGATTACCGCCGTCATACGACAATAACGTCAAACTCTAGTCAGCCAAGCGTTACCGATTTACGTTAATCAACTGACGTGGAGTATCAAAATATACTAATCATGCCACGTATATTCCAAATGAGATTTATTATATAAATGCATTATTGTGGAGGACACTTACTCCAACATAATATTCCTTGGCCACCACTGCCATCCACCCATCACTTTACAAAGTTTTATGGGCATCTTTCCCATGTGATGGACATGAATTGTTAGTGATTGTTGATCTGCACCATTCATCTGGGTGGTAACTAACTGTACAATACAAGTAACTAAGTTTAAATCGGCAAGATTTAAAATAGTGTTTGAATTGGTGTTGCGACTGTTGTGTGTAATTGGTGTTCCTTCTCACTATTTACATTCTGAGTTTCTGTTCACTTATATTCAGCGACTTCACCTCAGCCTTCTTTTCATTTCTTTCTTTTTGCTCCACTCTATCCTAAATCTTGTATTCCTCACTCTGCTTTCTCTTATCGTTCATTTATTTACCTGTGGTTAGCCTCTAATTTTTTTTCATATACCCGGCTTCTGTCTTTTCTTCAAATGACCTCTTACGCTGTTTCTTTCGGACTCTTCATACGATTAACCTCTTCTTCCCTTTTGTGTCCCTTTTTTTTATTATTTATTTATTTACTTATTTGTCTCCTCTCTTTATGTCTATTAAATGGTTCTTTAAAATGATTCATGTTGTAAAATAACTAATAACATACCAACACTAATCCAAAAAGTAAAGAATCCGCAACAAAAGATAATGGTGGTAACTTACATTATTTCAAGCTAGTCGATTTCTCTCCTTCGTTTCCATTTCAAGTCGAGCTCCAATAGAATCATCTGTGTGGGCCTTTCAGCTCCAATTTTAAGGTCAATCAGCTACATAAGGAGAAGCACAAAAATGCTCAGGGGAGAGACCAACAACACACTCAAGCTATGTTAAAGAGACCATTTTCATCATTCACTTCATTGTAAGGCAAGTACTAAAAAGTAAATACTAAAGTTATAATAATCTTTAGTAGACTCGTCTTTCTCTCATACTGCAATTACTCCAGATCTACACAAATTTGATACAAAGTTATAATAATCTTTGAATCAAATAAGAACTACCCATTTCATAAAGTTTTGTACTCATTTAAAATAACAAGATGTTGTGTTTGGAGGCAATCTCCAAGACTCCAACAAGGAATTGCCATCCTCATTTAAACAATAGTAACTCGTGAATCGTTTAAAAACCAAAAATAGAAACGATACATATGAATTGGAGCTAGATTTTAGGAAGCACACATTTCCCATCTAAAATCACGTCCCTCCATGAGAAACCAGTAGGATTCTCTTTGATTTTATTTATTCTCCTTATTTTCACGATTATCTCTGTCAAAAGAGTTTCTTTCATGTACTGAGATTCTTCATCTTCTTCATCTGAAGAATCGGTGAGCATCAAGTTTTTAAACTCCGTCTCAAGTTGTTTAATCTCCATCAATTTTTGTTTTTCGTCGTCGTCTTCTTCTTCTCTCTCCTCCCTTCTCTCCATTGTGTAGTCTTCAACGAAATTGTAGTGTCACTACTACAATTTAGCACTTGAGCCATGATGAAATTCGTGGCTCAAGTGCTAAATTTTCGTGGCTAAATCATATTGCCACGTGGCTAACGAGATATATATAAAATAAATTAATATAATGAAAAATATTATTATTTTTTTCACAACCAAATATTTTTACATATTGAATTATGCAGGGCCGTATACTTGATTTGCTAGTTAAGCTAATTCATTTAAACGTCATTTCGTGTCACCCATAATACACTTGTACACATCTAAGAAGCTTCCCAGACTTAATTGTAGAGTTTTTATGATGACTTTCCAAAGATGAAAGTTAACATTTGTTGGTATAGTTAGAACTTTGAATCCTTTTAAAATGATTGTTATCTTTCAAAAAGTATATTAACTATCAGTCGAAGATAAAAGTGTTACTTGATTTACATATTTTTGCTGAAAAATACATTATTTTGGTCAAACCACTTCAGTTTTTGATGTTGACTTCCCGGCTAATGATTTTCCGTCGTTTTTCTGCCGAAATCAACAAAATATTTTCTAAAGAAGGTAATTTAATCATGTTATCCTTTTTTTCCTTAATTTAGCGACATTATAATTTTATTGTTTTATACCAAAATAGCACGCTGAAGCAAGACCAACTAAAAATAGTAATACACTCCAAAACAATGAATGATAACAATTAAGCGGGGCGGAGGGAGTAGTTTATTAGCCTAATAAGTTTATTCTCAACAATTATGTAGTATGATTTATAGATCTACAACATATTTTATTTGTTTAGCTAATGAAGATATTGTTGATTAATTATATATTATGATTGTTTAGCAAATGAAAATTAGGATGCTTCAATCATATCTAAGAAATACCATTTCATGTATATTAATTATTATTGTATAAATTGATTTTTTATTTCTAATCTTATCTTTACTATGGTTACTTTAATATTAAATTTAAGATTTGAAATTAATGTGTATATAATAGTCACTTAGAAAAACCTTACCTTCATAAGTGTACAAAATATTTTTGAAAAATGATTTTCTAATACATATAGGAAAATGGTACCGAAAATGTCTTAGTCTAGTGGTTAAGACAGATGTATTATGGACAATAGGTCACTGGTTCTATCCACCTAGGAAAATATTGTAATGCGACTAAGTGCGCTTTTCGTTAGACAAAAAAAAACAAATAGGAAAATATTAATAATTAATTATTTTCTAATTCTAATAGGAAAATTTTAATAATTTATTTTAAAATTATTTTAGGTAATTCTAAAAAGTTGGAAACTACACCACACCCGAAAAAAGCCTCAAATATACTCCGTATATAGATATATATAGATATATATATATATATATATATATATATATATATATATATATATATAGATTTAGGATCCGGTGGAAACGACCACTCAGTGGAAAAAGTGGAAACGACCTATATATACAAAAATAACCAACGCATGAATGATACACAACTATTTTCATCTTCATTCACACATTTATCACTCCTGACATTAAATCACAAATCTTATCTTATTCTACTACCCACTAAATTACAAACACACAAAATTACCCACAAAATACCACATTATAAATACATGGCATCAATAAGTAATAACCCTACTATTAATACAGTACCCAAAACCATCCGAGTTCCGGCACAGACCGCCGCCGTTAACAAGACGCTTGTGGAGAGACTACCGTCGTCGCCTTATTCTGCAACACTTTCTCCGTTCTTATCACCATATATATCATTATTGGAGCTAGGAAATTAGTATACATGTTTTAAATATTGATGTACCTGAGATCAATTTTGTTGTACCTAATGACTAATTTTGTGTAACTAGCCATTATTTTAATGGACATTAGAATAGATACACAAAACTAGTTATTAGGTACATCAAACTTACGTTGAGATACGTCAAACCAGATACGCTAAATTTCGGTTGGTTAAACACCACGACACATTAAACACCACGCACATCTTCTTCCCCACCATTATCAATAGCCACTTTGTATTGCCAGCAAAAATCCATGATTCGCAAGCAATCTTGTAGTCCGAGAACCTTCGATTTCAGCGCCGACAAATTGGAGAATGAAAGGGGAAAAGGTAAGAGAAGAAGGTGTGACACGGCTCCGCTGAAACGCTGACGATTCTCTCATTCACAATCAGTCACTGTCGGCGTTTTGGGATGCAGAATAGAGGTGACAGAGGTGTTTGATGTCGGCGATTAATGGTGTAGTGGCATATTGTCGGCGATTTATGGTGTCGACGATGATGTAGACAACGGTTTTGGCTGTGATTGCGGTGGTTGCCGGAGTCTAGAGGTAGTCTGATAGATAGAGATGAGTGATTAAGTGAGATTTGGATTTGGGTAGTATGTTACTGTGGTTATAAATGGAGGAGGAGTGTTGTTTTAATTTCTTAAGTTTGTTGATGATGGTTTGGGTGAATTAAATATTTGATTTTATTGTGTGAATTTGCAACTGACATGGGAGTGGAATAAGTCACGAGTGTACGTTTCCACTTTTTCCACCGAGTGGTCGTTTCCACTCGGATCCTTGACTCTTTATATATATCTATATATATATAAGTATATATAAATATATATGAGATATATATATATATATATATATATATATATATATATATATATATATATATATATTGATACATTGGTTACCCCACTTGATTTGACATGAATTTCTTTTTTTTTTTTTGGTTCACAAGAGGGGCTAAGCCCCGAGGTTAACTAATGACTAAGCGAGGAAAGGAAACGCCAAGAACATCTTCGCGTAGGATAGCTTTGAGACCTTCAGGTGGAGTACTAAGGACGGTGATGGTTGAATGCGAATGGATACCTTCCCGCGCCAGCCAATCCGCAGCTCGATTTCCTTCCCGAAAAATGTGATCAATTTGCATTTCCCACTCATTCATTCTGATAAGGTCTTTGCATCTTTGGACTAACAGACGAAGACCATTACTCAGTATTGAGTCGTCACGGAAAAAATCCACGCAAGTCTTATTATCCATATGCACTAATAGCTTGGTAATTCGCAAGGATCTCGCTTCCTCCATGCCGACAACTAAGGCACGTATTTCAGCTCTCATCGAAGTGCAACTACCGCTAGAAAAGAGAAAGGCAGAGATGAAGTTACCCGTCTCATCCCTTATAATACCTCCGCAACCAGCCAACCCCGGATTTCCGCGAGAAGCTCCGTCAATATTAAGCATGAACCAGCCGTGAGGGGGCGGTTTCCACCGAATGAAACGTTCCCCACGAGAAGAACCGGGGGTTGGGATAAAAATTGAGAAAGGATCAAATGCCTTTTTTGAGAAATCGAATTGACGACGGAGGAAAGATATGGGGTCTGTTGGATTAAACTCCGCATTGCCGAAGACAACATTATTCCTCCATCTCCATATCCACCAACATGTAATTGCGAATTTCATCGACCAATCCGACGAAGTAAGAGCCGAGGCATTGCTAGCATTCTTGAACATCCAGGAAGGGAAAGGTTCCGTGAAGAAATTAGCAGTACTAGCTCCATCCACTAACTGGTCCCAAATATCCATCGTAATGGGGCAGTGGCGGAGCAAGTGATCAGTAGTCTCGTCGTCTATCATACATCTAGGACAGGTAGTATCATCCGACATACCACGTTTGACTCTATTGTATTTGGTCATCAACCTATCATGGGCGGCGAGCTAAACAAACATCCTTATACGTTGTTGTACCGGAAGTTTCCAGATGACGTGCCAAGCTGTAGAGTTGCCTTCCGTGGGGGCATCTTCCCCTTTAAGAATAGCAAGGGCAGACTTAATAGAAAACTTGTCGTTGGAACTAGTACTAGTGATAAATAGCAAGGGCAGTACTAGTTCGTCTTCCATATTTGGTTATGAGATAAGTGAATAAGCAGCAATTGATTGGAGGTCCTCTTGTGATAAATAGTTCGCAAACTCGTCCCATTTCCATCCCGAGTTTTCTTCCCACATATCACTAAACGTGGCTCCGAGAATCGACTCGGGAATTGGCTGAATTGCCTTGCTTGAAAGACACCCTCTGCCGGTCCAGGAATGGTCCCAAAACAGAGTCCGACGGCCATTTCCTACCGCCACTGTCATGCCCTTGGTGATGAATTCAGACTGAGATGAAATACCGCCCCAAATATTTGACATATTAGTTTTCGGTTGAAACATGTCGACATCACATCTACCGTTACAGTATTTAGCTCGTAGAACGCGAGCCCATAATCTGGTTGGCTCCGTAAGGACTCGCCAGCCCAATTTCATGAGAAATGTCGCATTCGATTGTCGGGACGAGCGAATCCCAAGGCCTCCCAGTGATTTCGGTTTTTGAATTATTTCCCAAGAGACTAGATGGACTTTCTTCTTGTCTTCGTTGCCTCCCCATAGGAATTGTGAAGAAACCTGATTTCCCACATGTGAGTGTAATCCCACATTGATAAAAGAGGAGAGAGTTTACCACCTTATAAGGCAATGGGTTACTCCCTCTATTGCCAATTGGTTTTAGAGTGGAACCCCCTTAGGTTTATAAAGTGGACTCTCTCTCCTCAGTACGGGTTGGACCCAGACCCGATTATGAAATTTAACAGGAACCTGCGAAATTTTCTGTCAATATTATCACAAACTGAGCGCGGAAGCTTCGCCGTCTGCATATTATAATTGGCGAGAGTGGAAAGGGTGGACTGAAGTAAGGTGTTTCTTCCGGCAAGCGAAAGGTGTTTAGTCTGCCAGCCCGAAATTCTTTTATTGAACTTCTCTTCTAAATGGGTGAAAGTAGCTTTTGTAATCCTCCCGTTGATGGTCGGCATTCCCAAATAAATTCCCAAGTCGGACATGAATTTCTGGTACCCGATTTTCATTCGACCCGAATGACGCGTTTGCCATCCCGCGTAAATACAATAATACTCAATCGACGGCTTGGTTATAAAGTAATTGGGTCTTAGGGTTTCACTGAGCCGAGAGAGAGAAAGCAAGCATGTTGAAAGAGCGTGACAATTTGCAGATCCTTCCCACAAACGGATGATCCCAGGTTTTTTTAAATTATTGGTTTACTTTTAGGATTTATAAAAAGTTTCACTTAAAAGCTTTTATATGATCAACCTTGTTTCCTTTTGAAATTTGCCGAGCCTTAGATTTTTTCCTCTATTTTCAAAAATACTGTTATTAATTTGTATTTTTGAGTAAAAGAAAACTATGCTATCACTTCTTTTTTTCCTATTTTTTTTTGTATTATGAGGTGTGTGATTGCCCAGGATGGGTCTAAAGAATGATTCATGTCAGCCCATCCCATTCATTTTGGGACTAGAGCTCTGATATTGTTGTTGTTGTTGTTGTTGTGCCAAACTCACAATGATTCAGTCTAGACATCAGCATTTGTAGTAGGTATCCCAATGCTACACTTGCAACTAAGTATTTGTATCTGCTTGTAATTGAGCTCATCATCATCATTATTGCTTTTTGAACAGAAACAAGTCTAAAGATGAGATTGATGAGATGGCTGAAGATGAAATTGATGTAAAGTCCGAAGATGATAATGATGTAGAGTCTGGAGATGAGGATGATATGGGAGGTGAAGAAGACGATTGTGCAAAATCATGGTATGTAGTATAGAAATTATTATTTGTATATTTAATCGATTCTTCATTTTGATAATTGTGAGACATGCAATATGGAGTGTTATAGGGGTTATGTTATGAACTATTTGCATTTGCAGGTTAGATGGTGGGCGTATTGAATTTCAAGTTCGTTTTAATACAAATGAAGCCTTAAAGTACTTGAACAAACAAGTATGGTTTTGTGCTTTATCCAATTTTAAGGCTTCTTATAAAATTTCCATTAACTTGCATGATTTCATTTTGACGGTTCTCTGGTTTACATGCAGGAAGGTGGTTAAGAGTATGAGCTAGTAGAGCCTAGACCTGTATATGGAGCAACAATTTCCCGTGGTCCCATCATGCACTTCAACTTCGAAGCTAAGCTAAAAGACTGTCCAAATTCTCAAGTTGAAGCTTTTTTTGCTCAAATGAGGATGTACACGGCCTCGTGATTGATCTGTGTGTATCCTTGGGGCCTAGTGAAAAGCTACCTCATTGGCGTGAGTCCATACTCCATTTGTCTTTTGATTGCCTATAAAATGTGCAGTGTGCACCTCATTGGGTAGAGTACATACTCCAATGAGATTGATGTACTCATGATCACCACTATCCTCCCCCATGTCTCCTATGTTGTCGATCTAACCCGTTTGAGTTTCTTGTTGTTTCAGGTAATGCGCATGTTACTGGTTGTCGCTACTGTGGTCGTCTGGTTCATCATCCGTCTGAAAAATGTGAGAAATTATTATGGGGTGTCAGAGGCGAAGACACCTACTGGCTTTATGGTAAATAAAAGACATGGCGCTTAAAGCTTTGTGTCGAATAGCATTAACTAGACTTTTGTGGATGAATGCTTGCCTTATGACTTTCATTAGTAGTAAGTGTAATTATGCTTAGTGATCCTGCTCTTAAAGCTTTGTGTTGAATGTCATTAACTAGAACAACGTGGCCGTGTTATTAAGTTGCCATTAGTAGTGAACGTAATTATGCTTAATGTTATGGCTTTTTCGCTGATTTGTGACTATGATTGTATCAGACTATCAGCATCCTTGAATCCTACCTTGTTTGTAGTTTTTCTTATGGTGTTGCAACGGTGGGTTATGACTTACAAGATGGCACATTGCCATTTCTATCCCTATAAAGACGCCTACCAATCTTCTTCTCACGTAACTTGTAGTGGTCAAAATTCTAATTCTCATATGGCAATTAAAGAGTTTATTCAGCTCAAGATTGATAAAAATTAAAGTGACGGTCAAAATCGACTCTCAAAGTTATTTAGTTATTGTACAATTACAAAGCTATCAAGGAGAAAAAAAATCTTATCACAGAAAATATTCATGTTATCTTTTGAAAAGGAAAAACACTAATCCAAGTAAGCATTTATGACGAGTATCTGGCTGCAGAAGGGAGGACAACCAGGTTAATCCAAACCGACAAAGCCAAAGAAGATCGCAATATATTGTGGAGATTGGAGGAGACAGATAAAGGATTTCCTAAGGTTTATCTCCGACCAAGCTAGCTGGATTTAGATTATTACGTCATGTGTTTCGACAATGGCAAGGGGACATGGGATAACTTTACGGACGCGCTTAAGAGATGGATAGGCAAAAAGCTGTGTCGTTGGGAAGTTGAAATTATGACTAAACCGAAAACATTTACTAAAGGTAGCAATATTCAGATTGGGCAACAGGTTAATTATTACCGAGGTTCGGGTAATATTAACTATGTTAAATCTAGCATGAATGTTAATTATGGACTTGGCAAGCAGATTAATGGAGGTATCAACATTCGTACCCAGCACAAAGACAAGGTTGTAGGTAAGATTGACAACATCGTCAAGGAGATTTGATGGCTAGCGTACTTGAGCTAAAGTTCGGTAGTTACTGAAATAAGGCGACAGCAAAATGATATTCAAGCACATTAGTACAAGTTTAAGAGTAGTACTGCATACATATAATACATCACTGTTAAATCATCATACTGCATACATTTATTCTTGGAATTCTTTTGATTTTCCTCTTGTAATTTTATTTTCCGGATAAACCCTGTAGTTATAACAGTGACAGAATAAAAAAAAAGCTTTTAAAACGCAATTAAGCAGCCCTCAATCACCGATTTTGCATTACAGAGGCTTCAATGGAAACAGTCAAATCAAAAATGGCAACGATATTAACAAAAACCCTTGGAATCCAACAATGAAATTAAAGCGACACTGAGTAGTTTTAAAAATATACACAATCCATTTTACCAGTCTGAGAATTCATGTCGAAAAATGTGTGACGACACTACGCCAAAGTTTCGCACTGGACTAGTCAGACATGTACAAAAACTACTTCACAAAAGTCGCCTACTACAAACAGGTTGCATTCGAATGCAGACATATTGTGAAAATTGAATCAATGCAGTCCTTGTCCTACTACTATTAGAACTGATATTTACCTGCAGATAATGAGAAAATTACATTACTATACGGGGAAAATAATGAGAAAATAACAAGGGGCAGGAAAAGGAAGACAAAGATTAATACAAGATCGAAAACTGAACTGACCTTGTATGACTAGATGTCATTAGCTAACAGATCACTCTCGAGAAACCTGTCACCATAATCTTTAGGATCCACATCCTCCAAATCAAAATCCTGCTTCCCGATGTACATGTTCCATTCAAACCACTGTTTAGCGATTTGTTCTTTCTTAAAACATGTGAGGTGGTCTTTTTCTTCTGGGGAGGCAGCGGCAACGAGTCGATAGACGTAGACCCTCTTATCTTGGTCGGGCCTAAAAGCACGCCCTATTGCTTGCCGTGAGACAGACGAGTTATGATGTACATCTAGTATGATCACCCTGGAGGCTCCCATCAAGGATGCCTTCTCCACAAGCTTTGGTGGACCCGAAAAAAACTCTTGCATCATCAGATGTGTTGAACTGCTCTCGCTGCTCAGCTGAGGTATCGCCGGTAATCATGAATATCTCTCGTCCAACACAATACCCCTTTCTACACACAGCCAGTCTTTCCAGAAACTTTAATGGTAAGAGATACTGGCTAAACACCAATAACTTCTCACCAGTACTTTCACAAAGAGACAACACATTGTAAAAGAACTTAGCTTTGACCCCATCTCGATAATCTATATTTTCAATAAGCTCATCAACCCTGCTATCGCTTGGTAGAGAATTTTTTCCGAGCCCAACTTTTTTGTCCAGAAATTGCTTCAGCATTCGGTGAGTGTAGACTGCGCAACCCACAAAACTCTTCCTCAATATGGCCTTTTCCGTCCTTTTCAGCTCTTCAACGTCACGCTTTTGTTGAGGCCTTAATTGAAGAAGAACTGTGAAGTCCAAGAGCCAGGAAGGTCATCCAAGAAATCTCCTCTGTAGTAGTGAAGGACCCTACTAGTCATCTCCCTCGGGTCCTTAATCACAGCCTCCTTTCTTTTGAAATCAGCCTCTTGTTGAAGGGTGTGCTCGACAAGATCATAAAAATTACTTTCTGCATTCCCTTTCATATTCTTCTTGAAATCATCAAACGCCACTCGACTCAGGATACGTTTCTTGATGGCTCTAGAAGTGTCTAACTTCAGACCTTCGTCAGAACCAAATTTAAGATAGTGAAGACTTCTTTGACATGGTTTTGATACAAAGTACCCGATAACACTAATTTACGAGGAGTGTGGACCGCTGCAAGCGTGTTCAACATGTCAGTGTCATCATAGGGAATGTTGGAAGATCATCCAAAACGGTCCTAGCAATATATTTGTCGCATCTGAAAGCGACACACCTATGAGAAAGACGAAAAGGACTATATTGAGGCTGGCTAACATAAGGCAAAGAAAAACTCGAAAGCCACGACGTTATTGCAAAACAGCATGACAAGTACTGAATTTGATCGATTCTCATCTTGTAGTACTACCAAGGAAATATGGGACGGTCTTGAACTTGCATACGAAGATAATGCCCTTGTGAAAAAGTATAGGATTGATGTACTCATCCAAAGGTACGAACTCTTCTCAATGGAGAAAATGAATCAATCAATAATATGTTGGCACACTTTTCAAGCATAACGAATGAATTACGAAATCTTGAAAGAAAATTCGACTCTGAGGATATCGTAAGAAAAGTCCTTAGGAGTCTCTCTAAGAAAAAGCAAGATCTCACTCTTCTAACCTATCAAGAGCTTATAGGTTTTTCATGGCACATGAGCACCAACTCGATAAGCTTGACGAGGATTCTAGCAAAGGTAAAAGTGTAGCTTTGCAAGCCAGTTATGGTGAAGATGATATAAAAGATGACGCCGTCTTGTTTGCAAGACATTTTAAAACGAACATGTTTTAAAGGAAGGCAATCAAAGTTGAACAACAACAAACCCTTTAACAAAAAAACCTAATGACTCGAAACCCTCATTCACAAATAGAGGTTATTTTAAATGTGGTGAGACAGATCATATGATCAAGGACTGTTCCACATGGAAGGCGATTAAAGATAAAGCAAAAAGGGACAAGACCAAGAAGGAATTCAAGCAAGTCATGCTCGGGAGGAGCTCGACACTAAAGACGACGAAGAATAGGAAGATGAGGAGGTAGCAAATCTAAGAGACCAAAATGGCTTTTGTAATAGAATGAACTAAAAAGAAAGGCCTTATAGTGGATGTCTAAAACAAAAAATTACAATGCGAGTAATATGACAATGGAGCGAGGATTAGTAGATGCTCAAGTATCAAATTAATAGACCTTCAAAAACAGCTCGGGTGGACAGGGTTGATCAGAATATAGGTTGATTACACGGGCCTTCAGCTAGACGGGGTAATAATACAGGTAAAAAAAGACAATATTTTTCAAAATAAAAAATAGAGTAGTGAATATTTTTCAAAATGGGTAATGAAATTTATAAAATTAAAATCTCAATTATGACTTTGAAATAAACTTTAATAATTCTATCAACCAATTATGAATTGACCCAAACCCGATCGGTTTGATAGGTCTAGTTGAAAAGACCAACCCGACTTGATTTTGATTCGACCCAGATGACGTGTTTGTCATGCCGCGAAAGTGATAGTTGGCGAGACACAATAATACTGAATCGACGGCATTTGCGTTGTTAGGGTCTCACTGAGTCTCGAGAGAGAGAGAGAGAGAGAGAGAGAGAGAGAGAGAAATTGACAATTTGCAGATCCTTGGTACTACGGATGATCCCAGGTTCTTTATTGCTTCTTTTTAAATATTTGTGCCTAATTCACCTACTTAGCACTTGTAATGATTCAGTCTAGACACTTGCAGCGAATATTCGTATCTGCTTGTAATTGAGCTCATCATTATCATTGCTTTTTGAACAGAAACAAGTCTGAAGGTGAGATTGATGTAAAGTCTGAAGATGACTCTGATGTAGAGTCTGGAGATGAGGACGATTCTGCAAAACCATGATATGTACTAGTGTATATATACAAGTTATTATTTCTATATTTAATCCATTCTTCATTTTGGAGACGTTATAGGGGTGATATTATGAACTATTTGCATTTGCAGGTTAGATGGTGGGCCTATGGAATTTCAAGTTCGCTATAATGCAAATGCTGCCTTAGAGTACTTGAACAAACAGGTATGGTTTTGTTCTTTATCCAATTTTAAGGCTTCTAACAAAATTACCATTAACTTGCATGATTTCATCTTGACGCTTCTGTGGTTTACATGCAGGAGGGTGGTCAAGAGTATGAGCTGGTAGAGCCTGGACCTGTATATGGAGCAACAATTTCCCGTGGTCCGATCTTGCACTTCAACTTCCTAGCTAAGCTAAAAGACCGTCCAGATGCTCAAGTTGAAACTTTCTTTGCTCAATTGAGGATGTACACGGGTCTTGTGATTGATCTGTGTGTATCCTTGGGGCCTAGTGAAGCGCTACCTCATTGGGGTGAGTCCATACTTCATTTGTCTTTTGATTGCCTATAACGTGTGCAGTGTGCACCTCATTGGGTAGAGTACATGCTCCAATGAGATTGCTTTACTCATTATCACCACTATCCTCCCCCATATGTCTCCTCTGCTGTCATTCTAACCCGTTTGACTTGCTTGTCGTTTCAGGTAATGCAGATGTTACTGGCTGTCGATACTGTGGTCGCCTGGTTCATCATCCTCGGGAAAAATGTGAGAAATTATTATGGGGGGTCATGGGTGAAGACACCTACTGGCTTTATGGTAAATAAAAGACATGGTACTTGAAGCTTTGTGTCAAATAGCATTAACTAGAACTAGTTGGCCGTGTTATTAAGTTGCCAGTGCCAAGACTTGTGCGGATGAATGCTTGCTTTATGACTTTCAGTAGCAAGTTTAATTATGCTTAATGTTATTGCTCTTAAAGCTTTGTGTTGAATGCCATTAACTAGAACTACCTGGCCGTGTTATTAAGTTGCCAGTCCCAAGGGCCAAGACTTGTGTGCTATGATGCCTGCTCTATGACTTTCAGTAGTAGTGAATGTAATTACGCTTAATTTTATGGCTTTTTCGCTGATTTGTGATTGTGATTGTGATTGTCATACTATCAGCATCCTTGAATCCTACCTTGTTTGTAGTTTTTCTTATGGTGTTGTAACGGTGGGTTATGACTTGTGAGATGGTACATTGCTGTTGGAATGGTCAACTAAAGCCTATTGTTAGTTCTACTTGGTTAGAACTTAGAAGTTGCTGCTGCATAAGCGTGGATCCTAGCGTCGGATTTGTATATCTTGTGAATATGAAATTAAAACAAGGATATTGAATGGCGTTGCAATTGTTCGATTTCACATTGCTCGCCGTTGGCTTATGTTTCAAAATTACACATCCTACCGGAATAGATATATAGCCAAGTGCATGAAATGATCACATGCATACTATAGTTGGGCAAAAAAAATATTGTCTCACGTCCAACGTTAAACCAAGCTCCTGACTCTGAAGCTAACATATCATCTAACTACACGTGAATAAACGTAAAAAAACGTGCTTATAGCCCTGGTGAACAAAGCGTAATCACGCATGTTTCGATTTGGTAAAACATAACTCCCGCCTCCCAAGAACGTACAAAATTGAAGATTTCATTGGTGAGAAAAGTTGACAAGTTCGAGCCTTGAACCTTTCTATAGACCTGTCATGTTTAAATTCAAGGCAGCGGGCTCTTGACTCTGCCAATAGTTGGATTTTAGTTGGATTTTTCAATAGTCTCAAACTAGACAAATATTATTAGTTGCGCCAACGTCTACAATCCAGCTTATAACTTCTGGCAGATCTAAGGGAAGCTGACAGAGTAACACGGATGCTCGCTCCCACTAGATAGCAAATTTTTAGTTCAAATCTCTGATTGTTTCCTAATTTACCTTATGATATTACTAGTAGCAGAAAATGCTCAGATAATACCTTATGATATTGCTTATTACCGCAGTATTCACATAAATTACTTTATTCGTATTAGTAGCAGAAAATGCTCAGATCATACCTTACGATAAATTACGTAGTATGAAGTTTGGTAGAACTGGTAGATTAACCAGACCGTGTGGATAGAATTGAGTGTATAAAATTTTGTCGAGAACTTTATGAACGATTGTCCGAACAAGGTGATTATCTACTCGGGATTGAGGCTGAATTTGAGGCTTTCCTTGGCCGTAAAAGTTGATGACACAGAGCGGTGGAGTACCCTCTACTACCTCGTCATAGAGCTGTTTCGATCCCTATAATGGAGGAATAGAGTGCTACCATTGCCATGTCTATCCCTATAAGGACGCTTACCAATCTTCTTCTGACGTAACTTGAAGATATCAATATATTGTGGAGATTGGAGGAACCAGAGAAAGGATTTCTTAAGGTGTATCTCCGACCAAGCCAGCTGGATTTGGATTATTACCTCATGAGTAGCTTCGACGGGAAGGTGGAATGGGATTTCTTAAGCAACGCTCTTGAGAGATGGATATCCAGAGCGTTGTGTCGTTGAGAAGTTAAAGTTTTGAATAATCCGAAACTTTTTGTTCAAAATGATCAACGGAGCAATACTGGAGGTAGCCACTTTCAGATTGTGCAACTGGTGAATTATTACAGGGATTCAGGTGATATTAGCTATGTAGATATCACTCTTATGTTAAAGAGCAGTATTATTGCTATTTGGGATCTCAAATGTGTTTTGTACTTCCGTTTTCTCGAGTTACTAGTTTACGCTAAAAATACACGGCCAAATGTCATTTAGTCGGCTGATTATTTACAACTTGAGCCAACTTAGCCTGTGTTTTGTAATTTAGACTCCAGTGATTTTAAGCTGACTGACTGATCAGTGAAAAAACATGGGAAACCGGAAGACAGATATTGCTAACACTGATAATGACCATACTAGACGATTGAAAGAAGGAAGTTTCTTTGTGCGTACAACATTGGTGTTGAGTGATAATACGACTGACGATGTGCTTCGACTAAAAAGTATGCTGCTCATCTTCATTGCCTACATTGGTGTAACTAGTGATGAAGAACATGATGTAGATGCTGATAGTGATCTGGTAATGGCTTGCCTTGGTAATTCCGATCCGAAGAAGAAGCAAAGGAGAAGAAGGCGCTCAGACAAGTTGTGATAATTTCAGATCAATAGTTTGTAGGAAAGTTCGTTTCTCGTTTAGTAAAGATGGTTAATTAAGTAATTGTTCTAAAAGCAACTCCTTACAAATATTGCAGCTACTGCCTCTCGGCTTTCGACAATTCTTGGCATTCTCTTGTGCTTCTCTTTAAGCTCGGTTCTATGGAACACGACAATTCTTAGTTTCTACAGTAATAAATATGAACAAAACACCAATTGAATTCCTTATTCATTCTTGGAATTCTTTTGATTTTCCTCGTGTTATTCTATTTTCCGGATAAACCCTGTAGTTATTACAGTGACGGAATAAATAATAAACTTCTAAAACGCAATTAAGCAGCCCTCAGTCTCCGATTTTGCATTAAAGAGGCTTCAATGGAAACAGTCAAAATCAAACAATGGCAACAGTATTTCCAAAAAACCTTGAATCCAACAATGAAACTCAACCGAGACTGAGTAGTTTTAAAAATATAAACAATCCATTTTACAGTCTGAGAATTCATGTTGCAAAATGTGTGACTACACTACGCCAAAGTTTCGCCCGCACTGGACTAGTCAGACATGTACAAAAACTACTGCACAAAAGTCTCCTACTACAAACAGGTTGCATTCGAATGCAGACATATTGTGAAAATTCCATCAGTGCAGTCCTTGTTCTACTACTACTACTACTACTAGAACTGATATTCACCTGCAGATAATGAGAAAATTGCATTACTACACGGAGAAAATAAAAAAGGGGCAGGAAAGGAAAACACAGATTAATACAAGATAGAAAAGTGAACTGACCTTGTATGTAATGAGTGGATGTCATTAGCTAACATATCACTCTCGAGAAACCTATCACCAGAATCTTTAGGATCCACATCCTCCAAATCAAAGTCCTGCTTCCCGCTGTACTCGTTCCATTCAAACCATCGTTTAGCGATTTGTTCCTTCTTAAAACATGTGAGGTGGTCTTTTTCTTCTGGTGAGTCTGCAGCAACGAGTCGATAGACGTAAACCTTCTTATCTTGGCCGGGCCTAAAAGCACGCCCTATTGCTTGGCGTGAGACAGACGGGTTAAGATGTACATCTAGTATTATCACCCTGGAGGCTCCCACCAGGGATATGCCTTCTCCACAAGCTTTGATGGACCCGAAAAAGACTCTTGCATCATCAGACGTGTTGAACTGCTCCATGGACGTCTCCCGCTGCTCAGCAGAGGTATCGCCAGTAATCATGAATATCTCTCGTCCAACACGATACCCCTTTCTACAAACAGCTAGTCTTTCAAGAAACTTTAATGGTAAGAGATACTGGCTAAACACCAATAACTTCTCACCAGTACTTTCACAAAGAGACAGCACATTGTAAAAGAACTTAGCTTTGACCCCATCTCGATAATCTATATTTTCAATAAGCTCATCAACCCTGCTATCACTTGGTAGAGAATTTTTTTCGATCCCAACTTTTTTGTCCAGAAATTGCTTCAGCATAGGGTGAGTGTAGACTGCGCAACCCACAGAACTCTTCCTAAATATGGCCTTTTCCGTCCTTTTCAGCTCTTGAACGTCACGCTTTTGTTGAGGCCTTAATTGAAGAAGAATTGTGAAGTCCAAGAGCCCAGGAAGGTCATCCAAGAAATCTCCTCTGTAGTAGTGAAGGACCCTACTAGTCATCTCCCTCAGGTCCTTAATCACAGCCTCCTTTCTTTTGAAATCAGCCTCTTGTTGAAGGGTGTGCTCGACAAGATCATAAAAATTACTTTCTGCATTCCCTTTCATATTCTTCTTGAAACCATCAAACGCCACTCGACTCAGGATACGTTTCTTGATGGCTCTAGAAGTGTCTAACTTCAGAAACTTCGGCCGAACCAAATTTAAGATAGTGAAGACTTCTTTGACGTGGTTTTGATACAAAGTACCCGACAACACTACTTTACGAGGAGTTTGGACCGCTGCAAGCGTGTTCAACATGTCAGTGTCATCATTTCGAGGGTTGTGGCCTTCGTCCAAGATGAGAATGGTTGGGCATTTAAGCAAAACCTCACGGCAATATGCAGTCATTTTGCAAGTTCGATCACCCGAGACAATAGTAGAGAATTGCTTGTATCCCAGAAAGAGTATACTTCTCTTGTCTACCCATTGCTTTAAAACTTCACTTTGTTGAAGTCTATTTTCTGCTTTCATAGAGTAGAAGTCAAGCAGAGAAATGTCCTCTACTTGCCATCTCTGAAATTCCCTTTTCCATGTTGGAAGAATCCCTTTTGGAAGTACAACCAGTGGCCTGGCATCTGGGTAATGGGCAAGGAAACTCTGCATAAAACTTATGATCATGAAAGTCTTTCCAGACCCTGGAGCATGAGCTAATATACAGCCTCCAGGATTTTCCGTAATCAAGTTGCTTAATAAGAAGTTAAACCCTTCCAATTGGTGAGGCTTCATCTGCTTTTTGTGTCTTGGATGGGGAGAGATTTCAGTTATAGCCAGATCATGCCCAGACAACTTCAGACCATCCAGATTGCCCTCAGAGTTCTCCAATTCTCTATTATACCGAGACTCAGGCCGTGAACTTCTTATACGAGCAGCCTGGGATCAAGAGAACTTACCGTTATAAATTTGAATAGAATGTTGAAGGCAGAGTCGCAAAATTTGCAGCTCAAAAATGTGCAAAGGACCGATATAGGCTGACAACATGTGTAATGCGTTTGAGACATAAATCCATACTTTGCTAGGAGCACACTAAGTTTTAGCTGGGGTTATGTGGTTAAGAAGTTCATCTCACAGGTGAAACCGCCTCATATAAGATTTTGTGCATATATTACAATGTAATCTAACAAGTCACGAGTCTTAAGAGCCACAAGGCCCACAGCGTCACTTTAAGACCAAAAGACCCAAGTATAATGCAGATAGGGAATAACTCAAACGCATATGCCAAATATGTACTCCGGAGTCCTGACTACATGATTTTGCATAAATTTCAGTCCTACGGTTTCATCACGTTAAAATCTTTAAGTGCATCCTGATAATAAGATATTGGGATATTCTACATAGTACCCCTATGTTTTTTGGTTTTCTAAGGGGTACCCCTCATTTTCTTTAAAAAAAAACTCTGACCGCATATAATTCATGGTCATGAATTCGGAACGCGACAATTCTTGTTTTCAAAATGATCCGCTTCTCGAGATCTTCGATTTGAAAAAAAATAAGTGTCACTTTATAAACGTGTTGCAAGAGTTATGGCCGGTCAAACGTTTTTAAGTAAATAAACTTTGACCGACTATATTTCATGACTACAAATTCATTAAGTAGCGATTTTTTTTTTTAAATCGAAGATCTCGAGAAGACGATCATTATGAAAAAAAGAGTCATCGCGTTCCGAATTCAAGACCATAAATTATACGCGGTCGAAGTTTTTTTTTGAAGAAATGAGGGATACCACGTAGATTATGCAAAATGAAAGGGGTATTATGTAGAATATCCCTAAGATCTTTAATAGATTAAACTTAGCACACAAAGTGACACTTCCTCACCCATGTATGACAGTCGCAGTCTAGGACATTTCATTTAAACCATAACATTAAGAATAGCTTATGAAATAGACGAGTTGGACAAAAACCAGTATTAGTAAAGTTCAAACAGTCTCAGTAACCTACGGAAATGTAAGTAAAAAAAACATTTGGGAATGCAACTCAAATTGTAATGTACAAGCCTAGATCAGACTTCAAATTAACATCAACATATCCTAACATGTAGAATGCAAATAGAAAAATGTACAACAAAGAGAGGAATAAGCAAGACCTTTATGTATTGGAAATCAAATATAGTCTCAATTGCCCTCTGAATGACGCCACAAACACGGCAGACATAGCCAATATCATCTTTAAGGACAAATGAATGATCGCATCCCACATCTTCCTCCTCTGAATCATCAGAAGATTTATCAACTGGAGCGTCCTACAAAATGCAACATATTGAGGAGCTAATTTTTCCAATTACAAAATCTTCAATCATAGCTGCAAATTCGGGACAAGAAAGAGGACACGGAGTTGTCTAACAAGAATGATATAAAGGAAAACAAGCGAAACAAATTGAGAATAAACTTAACTCCTGTAATCCCACTAGAAAACTCCCTCCCTCCATTCCTCTCCTCTCCCTTTTCCTTCTTCCTTTCCCCTCCCTCCCCTTTCCCTCCATTTTTGGTATCCAAAAACAAGAATAACGACATTGCCAACGTGCTCTGACTAAATCATTTCCATGTTTGTTTATTGCAGTAATGAACAGTTTCCTTTTACAAACCCCTCTCCATCCCTCATAAATCAAACGACAAACAGCATCTGTAGTTAAACATTGATACAGCCAATAAAGATGCACACGTGGGGCCAAATTCTATTATAACAAGCTAAATTGGAGAAATAACATTATATCAGACCCTGGACATGAACTCAAAGTAGAATGCACAATAGAGTATGCTTTGAGTTTATCAGTGACACCAATCTATCTTTAAGTTTAAAAGTGGCCAAAAATGCGAACATAACTCCAGTTTCTCAAGGGATCCCGTCAATGTTGGGATTAAGAGAAGTACGGATGTAAGCAGGCTTACCTCTGTGTTGTAAACACTAAAGGTTTTGATATGATCTATAATATAAAGAAAATTGCATCTATAACTGTAAAACGAAGAGCAGCTAGTTCAGTTTTAATTTTGCTTATCTAAAGCCGAAAAATTGTCAGCCTTTGCCTCCATTAGAAATGGAAACTTAAATAGCAACCATGTGCTAAGAAAATAAAAGACGATTCTGAATGATGAACGGCACAATATCAATAACCCCAAATACATACGCAGCATCTAACTTTCCCATCTGTTTCTGCCTAAAGTGATTATAGGCATTTAATGCACTCCTGGAAGCAAGAGACAACCAAACTTAATAGTGAAGATATATAAGCGGCATCCATGACATTAGTAACATAAACCAGTAGCAAACGACACGTAGTTGCTTATAGGTACAATACCAAAAGTCCAAAAGAACTAAGCAATGATCACAACAAATACAAATACACAAGAAAAAAATAAAATATAAAAAAATTTCCAACTAACACCAACTTTGGAATAGTACCTTGGAAGTTTCTAATGCAAAACTCATCTCCTTCCATATATCTGATAAGCCATCATCTTCAGCAGAAAACTCATGATTTTCATCACTTAATTCATCCTCAACACCAACGTAGACACCTTTATCTTTAGCCTTGTGAACTTCTTCAGCCTCAGCTTTGACAACACTTTTTGCCTTTCCACTATCAACCTACAATGACAAATATCAGGAGAGATAAGAAGAAAATGCTTTGGCTACCTCGCACAAGAAACCACATCTACAGTTGAGCATGTAACCATCCCCCTTTAACTAAAAGAATAAGCCAACTAGAAGATTTATCCGCTCAACTTTTCTATCAAGGGATTGGGCCATCATAAATTTATGATTCTATAAAAATATTGTCTAGAAATTGGGTCCACATGTGGTTATTTCATTTTTAGGATCTTTCAAAACTATGTGTGCAATATGATTTTTGCTGCTGCACGAGAAATCTACCTATATAAAACAGCCAAATTGTATTACTATACAAGATTAATTATTATTAACATTTACTACATATCTTAAGTATTATTTTTAAGAACCTTCTCTAACACAGAAATTTTCCATCATAATATCTTCCACACACAGCTTAAAAATACATGAAGATACAAATTATTGTAGTTTAAAAAATACGAAAATTAACTCAGTATACAACACAAATCACAAATTAGAGCAAGTTCAATGGTAAACATAGTTGCTACTAGCTTACCAAAGACACACCATATTTTAAGCTATAACCATTTTGAGCTACCAAACTATTCCCTAATGGTTTAGCTAAAATTTATACTAGCTTACCAAAGCTACATCAAACCTTAATTAATGGAACTAATTCTCTATTGGTGGTTGTATAATTGTGGGCCAATTTAAGCTACTAACTTAATGAAGCTAGTTGCTCAACTCAAGCTATCCTACCTTGCCATCTCCAATGGTTTAGCTACTAGCTTGCAATTTAAGAATTAAATTGCAAGCAAATCCCTAAACTAAATCATTGGACTTGCTCTTATAGGGTAAGACAAACCATTTAAAAAAAAAGTATTCATTTAATGCTAATAAATGAGTTGTTTTTTACATATTGGGACCGTCTCATAGTGTAAGATCGTCTCAGCAATAAGTATTGTTTCTTTAATTACTAACATCTCTATAAAACACAATCTAAAATACCGTACATTAGCACGAGATCTGCACTACTATTCGTCAACATAATAACAGCTGGTACAAACTCCATCCATGTTACAAAGTTAGAATGTGATAGCCCACGAAATGTAAACATAAAAAGGACATGATTGGTAGGCAGGACAAGTTGCTAATGATAAATCTATACCTCAAGCTGCCGGATTTACTACACAGATATGGTGTATGAATAGATTGGACATATATCGTATGCAATTTATTGACATACGACACATGTTCAATTATACACGACAATTTTGCCTTACTTGTACAAGCACAAAACCAAACAAGCTGCATTTCATGATTAAATGCCATATTAATTCCTCACTAAAACCCATAATGGAAAGTGTATTAAGATTGAACATTATGCAGAAAAATAATGTCATGGCAATATGAACCTTGACACTTTCACAAATAAAACACTACAATGCAAAATAAGGTAATAAAATTGTAGAGCTTGGAACAGGAGAGAAAATAAATACACGTTAGTTTTGTAAGCTTTTATCAAGAGACGTCACAAACTCACACAAGGGTATACAGTCAGCAATAAACCATGATAGTAAAATTTACAGTGAACCTACAAACTGTTAAAGGCATTAGTGTAATGTTTCTAGATACTGAACATAAAGAACAAAAAAAATCACCAGCAAGTGGTCTGTAATGAGTTCAACAGTGGGTCTTGGGAAGGAGATCCCTTGAAATTGAAATAGAGGTGGCTTTTTTGCATCATCCTCTTCATCAGAGTCAATAATGAACACGTGATCAGTTGCTGGAGCATCTGATTTAGCCTCGGCATCCTCCGGACCAGGATCATTCTCCAGCTCAGGATACAATAAGACCAATGAGTTGAACATTTGCATCTTGCGCGCAATCAAGGCCTTCACCTCTTTCGTTACACTTCCATATTTACCAGTGTCCAAATTTTGCATTAAATTTGGAATTGCAAACGGGTCTGAATAGTCGATGACTCTGGAATCTTTTCCTTCATTGGGCAACTTCTGCCTTTTAAGACTGGGAGAGTAATAATCTGTTGAACGTCCAGTGCATAAGGTCAATATACATCACAACCAAGATATAGAGTGAGTGTCAGCTAGTAGCATACACAAAAAAGATTGATATCCAACCGCTAACTTGTACAGGTATCAGTTCATAGGGGTCAAGGTCAAATCGAAATCAAAGAATGTAAAAAACTTCAGTAACATAAAGGATTGAGATAAGTAGCTTTAATGCATCTACGAACAACTACACGGTAATGAAGTCATATCCTTACAGCTACTCTTTGATTGTAATTACAGAGAAAATGAGGAGCACAGCCACTCGTATGAGGCTGAGATTCTCAGCGTATTCTACACTTTCAACTCCTAGTCAATGTTGATACTTATTTCCATTATGAATTGTCCTTTGTCAAAACTTGCCTCTAGGTTTACTTGTCTACCCAACTGTGTCCTCTCTTTCTCTCTGTGATTTATCTTGTTTAACCTCCACCTACTGGTAATTGTTCCTTATGACGGATTATGTTAAATGACCTCACATTATACATCGACAGAACCGAACTCATTGTCCATCTATCCAATAAAAGACGAAAAAATCAAGCTATATACTCTAGACCTCATAGAAAACATGTTACTCCCTCCATTCAAGTCCAAATACCCCATTTCTTTTTGCACAAATTGGAACGTAAATATTTCTAATTACACAGTATAAGAAAATGATTGAATTTTGATATTCTTACTCTATTCGTGAAGAAAAATCAAACAAGATCCCGCATGACTAAATTTTATCTTATATATTGGCATGAACTATGAAATATCTCTTCACTCATGAAGTCATGATTGTCATGAATAGTGTCAAAAAGGCAAACCGGGGATTTGGATTTGAATGGATGGAGTAACAAAATCATCTAGCACGGTTGCTCCAACCTCAGTCTATTCACATCACATTCACAATACCGTTGACAAGCAAAACTTCCAAAGTCCTCTGAAAACAACGTTCGAAAAATGAGCCTATATAAGATATACCCTCATAAGCAACTCGATACCTTTACTCTAATTGAACAAACTCAAAAACATTCCTCCCAATTACCCTCAACCATCCCAAAAAAAACAAGCGGTTTCCATGAAAACCAATCACGAATAATCGAAGCACATACAGGCGATCCAACCTCGAATCTGACTCGGTTCAACTACCCAATTTAGGGTAATCTATAAACAACTCCCCTATAAAGTAGAATCAAACGAACTAACAATTAAACATTGGCCAACAAATGAAATACAAGTGAAAGGTTTGACTTCGATCACGATAAACATATAACAAACAATAACTCATACAAATAATAAAATGCAAATTTAAAAAAAAATACCTGTACAAACTTCAGCAGCTCCACGTTTCATATTAACCCTCTAAAATCATCAAATTTTGCACAAAAAAATCAAAATAAACCACAAATTAATAAAGTATAAAGGGAAATAACGATGGTAATTAGGTGCATTAATGAAATTATTCAAAAATTCCACTTTGATCACGTAAATAAGAGAAAGCTGCAACGTTTAATTCCTAAAACAATTGAAATTAAGAAGACGAGAAATAATAGATGAGAAAGAGGGGTTAGGGTTTACAGTATAAGGAAGGAATAAGTTTGTCGTCTGAAACGCTGCGTTTAGAAGCGGGGATTGAGGTTGGGAGTGGAAACGGTGAAGAGTGGAAGGAGAGTAGTTTAGAGGCGGAGGAATAAGGGACGGGTGAAACTTGAAAGTCACTTGTTTTCTGCACTTTCACCTACTTTTTTTAGTTTTTACGCTATTGTCCCCGTCATAGGTTTGCCTATCTATCTACAGTCTACACAAATTCTGAAAGACAAGACAGGACGACCTATCTTAAGTTTAAAACGGATCAAGCCTCTTTCAGGCTTTCACAAAGGACAAGTGAGGGTGCAAGTGAGAGGCAAATAGAGCCCCCCACTTACTCCTTGTGAAAGGGCCTTGACCCGTCTTAAGCTTAAAACGGGTCGCCCCGTCTTAAAATAGACTTTCTAATCTATGTATCCATTTATTTATATATTAATTAATTAATTAATCTACACCCTATTATCTATACCCTATTAAAAAGAAACAAACCCCATGTACTGTAGCTTAGCATTTAGCAATAGTGACTTTCAAGGCCCCTTGTCACCCTTGATCTCTCTCTTCTAATCAATCTCAGCCATTTATTTCTTTTCTGCTCCCACACTCTCAATTCCCAAATGAATCTTGTATTTCACACAATCAATTCCCACCGACTCCTTCATCCTCTCATACTTTTCTCATCCTTTTTTTTTCTTTCATCTCAATTCAAGTTGTCTACTTTTCCATCCATTTTCTCCTTCATCAATCTCTTAGGTATGCTCTCTTGTTTTTCATGCATTTTTCCTTTTTCTCTATCATTTGATTTGCTTGTGGAATCCTGTTTCTCTTAACTTTATCATTTGCATGTCTACTTACAATGGATTTTATTCACAGGCGAACGAGAAAGCCACTTGCATGTCGACATACAATTCCTTTCTCCAATTCCATGTTTGTTACCAGTGATTGATTTTTCCTTTCTGTTTTCCTCTTTCTACTTGTTTCGATTACACTGCTTATGCGTATACGTTTTTATTTTGTTAAATTGTGATTGCAGTAGTGTTTGGCAAGACGTTTCCATTTCCAGGGGTTTCTAATTTCAGGTTTGTGGCCACTGATCGATTTGTTATTTTTGGGTTTAATTAGATTTTTTGGTTATTAGATCCAGTGCTTGTGTGTTTTTCTGTGAGTATTTTACATGGTCTTTTACTCTTTGAGTTTCCGCTTGATGGGTCACCAATATTATTGGAGATAATTAGGGTGAATATGAGATTTATAATTAGGGTGGAAATTCGTGGTGAGATGTGTCGGGTCTCGTGGATAGGCTCCCACATCAGGTACATCCACCCTTATGATGTCTAAGCTATTGTATCCTGCGGTTTTTAAACTGGTGTGTACATGGAAATAAGATGGACTTTGAATCAGTGTGATACTTCCTCTTCACAACACTTCATTTTTCAATGTTTTTTCATTTAATTTCTTGCAAAGTTGCAATCTTTACAGTGTCTTTATGATTATGGGTACTCTATAAATTCTGGGTTTCAATTATTTCTTCGAAAGTTTCAATCTTTCGAATGTTTTTCTGATGATGGGTTCGTAATTTTATTTAAAATTGCAGGGATATTTGGATGATCAGTTCACTCAGCTGCAAAAATTGGCAGATGAAAGCAGCCCAGATTTTGTTGATGATATTGTGACCCTCTTTTTTTCAAGGTTCTGATAAGCTTATTGAAAATTTGGCTAGGGCTCTATGAGTTATCATCCTATATAACCCCTTAATAATCAATTTTGTTTGTGAATTTTGTTTAATTGATTGGTTTATTCATTGTTTACAGTGAGCAGCATGTTGTGGACTTCAACCAAGTATCAAATCACGCTCATCAGCTAAAGGGCAGTAGCTCAAGGCATGTTTCTTCTTTTTGAAACCTCGTGCCGTCGTATGAAGTTTATATTTTGTTAATAATTTAGGGCATTCATACTAGACGGTAATACTCAATTGATCAAGTTATTAGATAGTCTAGCGGTTATTATCGTTGTTTTTTTATTGTTGGGTTACTAACTTACTTTAGGACTTTGCTTGGTTTGCACCATTAAATTTTATTCGGAAGGTTTTATTCGAATTAGAGCCGGGTAAGGACGTCAAAGTTCTCCTTTTTGAGTTTTATCTGTGAACTTCTCTTACGGTCTATTGAATGGTATGGGACATGAATATTACTCCGGTCATACGGGGGCTTGAAGTGGAGTTTGTATAGGAATAGGCTCTCCCACCCTTTAGGGTACCTTCAGGTGATGCGTTCTCCTAGTACCTACATTAATTTCTAGGGATCGGACTTGAGAGACATGAGTAAGTTAGATCAATGCCCTACCCGTTATCTAAGTGCTACAGTGTAACATAGCGTAGGAGTTATAAAGAGGGATACTATCATCAAGTCAAAGAGCTTTTAATTTATATATGTTTTTTGGGAAGAGCTATAGATATAAACTGCGTTAGATCAGCGTTTTTCTTGGACATACCGGAAGCAACACTTAATTATCTGACAAACTTTGTTGTGTATTCTTGTTTGACAGTGTTGGAGCAAATAAGGTCAACAACATATGCGCAATGTTCCGTGAGTATTGCGAGGAGAAAAATCGTTATGTGTAAGATGTTCGACTTAAACTTTATCGGTTGATTTTTCTTTTGCTGAAGTGCTCATAGTATATTGTCCGTTGGACGATTATGCATGACTTAGCATGAGTAACAAGGATGTGAATGCTAATGCATGTTTGGCATTGGATGTTGTACTTTAGCGTTTTGGCCATTAATTCATAAAAGTAAAGGTAATTGAATCCCATGGATTGGTATACTTTTAATCTTAGCCGTGGCATCCAAGATTGGTTTGAGACTTGATTCTGGGACTGTTCGCATTGGGCCCCGGCTGTTAAAGATGACGGAAGCCAGGTCCCTCAATGCGGAAGTGTTCATAAACAGACAGAGATGCTCCGACTAAGTATTTCTCTTTTGAGTTGAGTAAGAATTTCGATGGCTGTACAGTTGACAGAGAACTTGCGAGGCCGTTTGGGAACTTGAGCTTTGCGCAAGCTTTCAGCAGCGACATTGATAGAAGCCTTCCTCGCCATTCCTCTTGTGGAAACACCAACTGATTGAATGTTTGATGGAGGTGCAACACTAGGAGACCCTTTGAGGATTGATGCATAAGTGTTCATAGGAGTGCTTGATGTACTTTGTTGATAAGACATCCTTGTTCTTGATGCAACTTGATTAGGCTCGTTGTAGAGATGAGAGGTAGAGGTTTTCACGTAGGGTTCACCAAAAATTTGTAACAACAAATTTTGTATTACAATACAACTGTAACACAAAACAGAGAAACAAATGAATTTATATCAATATCAGAAAGTTATGTATACAACCTCTATTTATCCTCTGATTCTACAACGTTACTAAAGGTACGAGTCTTCGATCTTCAAGGCTCGCTTGCTTGACTTTAGATTCTTGAGAGGGTCGCGTTGACTTGAATCTCTCTTCGATGCTTGAATTTGATTTGAGTTTCCTTGCGTAGGCGGCACGAATTTGTAGTGCTTGTTGACTACTTGCGAAGGAGACTTGTAGAGAGAATTTGAGAGCTTTTGATGTCTATTTTCTCTTCACTTTGTCAAATGAGTTTTTCTCTTTTAAAAGTGATTTTTTCTCCCCTTGAAATGGTGGAGAAGTCTCTTATTTATAAGGATTTCTCCCTTGGTTAATGGACTTGAAACCTTGAGCTTTCTTCATGAGCTTGACTTGATGTGCCCAATTGACTATTTGTTGGTTTGACCTCTCAATTGGGCTCAATTGACTCTTTTGTGAGTTTGACTTCTCATTGGGCCCAATTGACCATTTCTTTGCTTTCGGACCCAAATAACCCAATTTGCAATATGAGTTGATCCAGATTCAATTTAGCGGGACAAATATAACTAAATTAAGCTAAAATTTGATATTAACTTAATCTAATTCATTTTATTTTATACTCGGCACTTTAATAAATTTTCCGTGCCTACAGTTGTACTTATATTTTATCAAAACTAGTAGTTGTATCTAATTCTTATTTCAGACAGACAACTTCCGTCTGAAAAATAAGATGGGATTATGTTGCCACTTTTGATAAAATGTAACCACAGCTTATATCAACTTATTTTCATTAGTGGTTAAATAAACTGTAAAGTGGTTACAAAATCCCGTCTTATTATTTCAAACCACAATGCTCCATCTCTAACAAGACGAACTGTACAATAATACTCAATCGACGGCATGATTACAAAATAATTGGGTCTTAGGGTTTCACTGAGCCGCGAGAGAGAGAGAGAGAAAGCAAGCATGTCGAAAGAGCGTGACAATTTGCAGATCCTTCCCACAACGGATGATCCCAGGTTTTCCCTTTAAATTTAGCTACTTGCATCTGCTTCTAATTATGTACACTCGTAATTTATCGATTTTTGTTTTGCAAATTTGTGTTTGATTAATTTGTGTTGGAGTAATTTGTGCTGCTCCTTAAAATCCTAAGCAAATTATTTCTATCTATGTCTCCCTTTGTGTGAATTGCGATTGGGTTGTTTATCAGAATTACTCAGTTTGATTAGATGATATCATGATTGTTTCATGTAAATCTTGGATAAATTTCAGAAATAGTTCATGTTATTGTTCTCCTATGTTCAATCAATCAATAGTATCATGGGTCTTTCAATTTTCAAACATGGTTGTTTCCCAGAATTACTCTACTTGATGATAAATTATTAAGCATTGTTTAACATCTGATTTTCTAATTTTGTTTTTGAGTTCTCAATCGAAAACAGGGGTTTCTATATCATGGGCTCATGGTTCTTTCTTGAATATGGATGTTAATAATGCTACCATCACTTTTGTGAATTCATCCCCTAACTGCGCATTTCGCATTTGCCTAGAGCCGTATAGTCCGGTTATAACTGCTTACTCAAGTGTTACTTTAGGCGTATTCCCCTAACTTCATGTTTCCTTCTTTATCGCTTCTTTTTAAATATTTGTGCCTAGTTCACCTACTTAGCACTTCCAATGATTCAGTCTAGACACTTGCAGCGAATATTCGTATCTGCTTGTAATTGAGCTCATCATTATCATTGCTTTTTGAACAGAAACAAGTCTGAAGGTGAGATTGATGTAAAGTCTGAAGATGACTCTGATGTAGAGTCTGGAGATGAGGACGATTCTGCAAAACCATGATATGTACTAGTGTATATATACAAGTTATTATTTCTATATTTAATCCATTCTTCATTTTGGAGACGTTATAGGGGTGATATTATGAACTATTTGCATTTGCAGGTTAGATGGTGGGCCTATGGAATTTCAAGTTCGCTATAATGCAAATGCTGCCTTAGAGTACTTGAACAAACAGGTATGGTTTTGTTCTTTATCCAATTTTAAGGCTTCTAACAAAATTACCATTAACTTGCATGATTTCATCTTGACGCTTCTGTGGTTTACATGCAGGAGGGTGGTCAAGAGTATGAGCTGGTAGAGCCTGGACCTGTATATGGAGCAACAATTTCCCGTGGTCCGATCTTGCACTTCAACTTCCTAGCTAAGCTAAAAGACCGTCCAGATGCTCAAGTTGAAACTTTCTTTGCTCAATTGAGGATGTACACGGGTCTTGTGATTGATCTGTGTGTATCCTTGGGGCCTAGTGAAGCGCTACCTCATTGGGGTGAGTCCATACTTCATTTGTCTTTTGATTGCCTATAACGTGTGCAGTGTGCACCTCATTGGGTAGAGTACATGCTCCAATGAGATTGCTTTACTCATTATCACCACTATCCTCCCCCATATGTCTCCTCTGCTGTCATTCTAACCCGTTTGACTTGCTTGTCGTTTCAGGTAATGCAGATGTTACTGGCTGTCGATACTGTGGTCGCCTGGTTCATCATCCTCGGGAAAAATGTGAGAAATTATTATGGGGGGTCATGGGTGAAGACACCTACTGGCTTTATGGTAAATAAAAGACATGGTACTTGAAGCTTTGTGTCAAATAGCATTAACTAGAACTAGTTGGCCGTGTTATTAAGTTGCCAGTGCCAAGACTTGTGCGGATGAATGCTTGCTTTATGACTTTCAGTAGCAAGTTTAATTATGCTTAATGTTATTGCTCTTAAAGCTTTGTGTTGAATGCCATTAACTAGAACTACCTGGCCGTGTTATTAAGTTGCCAGTCCCAAGGGCCAAGACTTGTGTGCGTGCTATGATGCCTGCTCTATGACTTTCAGTAGTAGTGAATGTAATTACGCTTAATTTTATGGCTTTTTCGCTGATTTGTGATTGTGATTGTGATTGTGATTGTGATTGTCATACTATCAGCATCCTTGAATCCTACCTTGTTTGTAGTTTTTCTTATGGTGTTGTAACGGTGGGTTATGACTTGTGGGATGGCACATTGCTGTTGGAAAGGTCAACTAAATCCCATTGTTAGTTATACTCGGTTAGAAGTTGCTGCATAAGCGTGGATCCTAGGGTCGGATTGTTTATCTTGTGAATATGAAATTAAAACAAGGATATTGAATGGCATTACAATTGTTCGATTTCACATTGCTCGCCGTTGGCTTATGTTTCAAAATTACACATCCTACCGGGATAGATATATGGTGAGGTGTATGAAATGATCGCATATATAGTCGGGCAAAAAAAAAGGTCTCACGTCCAACGTTAAATCCTGTGTTGTATATGCACAAAGGTCCAACAATCAGTGGGTTTAATATTCAATCTTGTTTGGAAGGGAAGAAGTCAGGTTTGATTGAATTACGATCACATACACTTCCGGAAATTATACTGTTAGTTCGATGTCTCGAGAATGTGGAGAGTGGAGACTTTTGTTGTCCATCATTTTGGGCCGAGTAAAGCGAAGAAGTTATACAATTGATTGTCTTCATAAATTAGGCTATACGAGTAACTTTGGAGTAATTGAACAATAACTTATGAACCAGCAGTATAGAACATCCACATCACTCACTAGGGAAGGAAGATAGGGTTATAGATGAAAACAAAGGCAATTAGGGAGCTCTTCAGGCCCCAAGGATACACACAAGTCGTCAAGTCGACGACCAGAACCTTACACATCCTCGGTTGGGCAACATTAGTCTCAACTGGATTTCTTGGACAATCTTTAGCTTTAGCTTTGAAGTTGGTATCTACCTGTGGATCACAATATGTCGTTGCTGCCGAAGCAAAACCAAGCTCCTGACTCTGAAGCTAACATATCATCTAACTACACGTGAATAAACGTAAAAAACAGTGCTTATAGCCCTGGTGAACAAGGAGTAATCACGCATGTTTCGATTACGTAAAACCCAAGTCCTTACTCCAAGAACTTACAAAAGTGAAAATTTCATTGGTGAGAAAAGTTGACAAGTTCGAGCCTTGAACCTTTCTATAGACCTGTCAGGTTTAAATTTAATCTTAGAGACTTGTTTGCATCCAGCTAGTATCATGTTAGTTTAGGGCAGCGGGCTCTTGACTCCGCCAGTAGTTGGATTTTAGTTGGATTTTTCAATAGTCTCAAACCAGAAAATAACAAAGTTCTGGGACAAATATTATTAGTTGCGCCAATGTCTACAATCCAGCTTATAACTTCTGGCAGATCTAAGGGAAGCTGACAGAGTAACACGGATGCTCGCTCCCACTAGATAGCAAATTTTTAGTTCAAATCTCTGATTGTTTCCTAATTTACCTTATGATATTACTAGTAGCAGAAAATGCTCAGATAATACCTTATGATATTGCTTATTACCGCAGTATTCACATAAATTACTTTATTCGTATTAGTAGCAGAAAATGCTCAGATCATACCTTACGATAAATTACGTAGTATGAAGTTTGGTAGAACTGGTAGATTAACCAGACCGTGTGGATAGAATTGAGTGTATAAAATTTTGTCGAGAACTTTATGAACGATTGTCCGAACAAGGTGATTATCTACTCGGGATTGAGGCTGAATTTGAGGCTTTCCTTGGCCGTAAAAGTTGATGACACAGAGCGGTGGAGTACCCTCTACTACCTCGTCATAGAGCTGTTTCGATCCCTATAATGAAGGAATAGAGTGCTACCATTGCCATGTCTATCCCTATAAGGACGCTTACCAATCTTCTTCTGACGTAACTTGAAGATATCAATATATTGTGGAGATTGGAGGAACCAGAGAAAGGATTTCTTAAGGTGTATCTCCGACCAAGCCAGCTGGATTTGGATTATTACCTCATGAGTAGCTTCGACGGGAAGGTGGAATGGGATTTCTTAAGCAACGCTCTTGAGAGATGGATATCCAGAGCGTTGTGTCGTTGAGAAGTTAAAGTTTTGAATAATTCAAAACTTTTTGTTCAAAATGATCAACGGAGCAATACTGGAGGTAGCCACTTTCAGATTGTGCAACTGGTGAATTATTACAGGGATTCAGGTGATATTAGCTATGTAGATATCACTCTTATGTTAAAGAGCAGTATTATTGCTATTTGGGATCTCAAATGTGTTTTGTACTTCCGTTTTCTCGAGTTACTAGTTTACGCTAAAAATACACGGCCAAATGTCATTTAGTCGGCTGATTATTTACAACTTGAGCCAACTTAGCCTGTGTTTTGTAATTTAGACTCCAGTGATTTTAAGCTGACTGACTGATCAGTGAAAAAACATGGGAAACCGGAAGACAGATATTGCTAACACTGATTATGACCATACTAGACGATTGAAATAAGGAAGTTTCTTTGTGCGTACAACATTGGTGTTGAGTGATAATACGAGTGACGATGTGCTTCGACTAAAAAGTATGCTGCTCATCTTCATTGCCTACATTGGTGTAACTAGTGATGAAGAACATGATGTAGATGCTGATAGTGATCTGGTAATGGCTTGCCTTGGTAATTCCGATCCGAAGAAGAAGCAAAGGAGAAGAAGGCGCTCAGACAAGTTGTGATAATTTCAGATCAATAGTTTGTAGGAAAGTTCGTTTCTCGTTTAGTAAAGATGGTTAATTAAGTAATTGTTCTAAAAGCAACTCCTTACAAATATTGCAGCTACTGCCTCTCGGCTTTCGACAATTCTTGGCATTCTCTTGTGCTTCTCTTTAAGCTCGGTTCTATGGAACACGACAATTCTTAGTTTCTACAGTAATAAATATGAACAAAAGAGTAAAGTAAACTACAAGGACCTAAACTTTGGAGAAGACTAGCTATGAGGATCTAAACTATCAATACCTAGCTTTAAGGACCCCAAATTCCTATTTCCGTCAAAATTAACGGATGTTGCCACTTGCCAGCACTTTGTATTTGTTTCTCTGCATGATTGTCATTCACTTTTGAGTTTCAGTAGATAATTTTTCTGGTCCGATCAGATTTTGGTAGGGCTAGGGTAGACGTGGTAAATGGGTCAATTAGATCGGGTTCAGGTCAGAGTAATTCGGGTCGAGTCAATTTAGGTCTATCATATTATCGGATTAGTTTCGATCGGGTCAAGTTATTTCGGCATTCGAGTTTATTTCAAATAACTTGATCAGGTCAGGTTCGGATCAAACATGTCGTGTTATTTTGAATCCGGGTCATTTTAGAGTCAATGATTTAAAAAAAAAAAACTACAATTAGTCAATTCAAGTTTTTTTTTCAATTACAGTTATATTTTTTCGAGTCATTTTCGGGTTAGTAGTTACGGATCGGGTCGTCGGGTCAGTTTTAGGTCAATAAACTTTGTAAGATAAATTGTAACTTGCTATTATAAAAATTATAAAATAATATCATTAAATTTGCGATAAAAAAAATATTTTTATTAATGTACACTATTCATGGCGTTACTTAAATCTCTTGATTAATTTTTTTCTCAAACCAAAATAATTTGATTAGAAGCGTTAAAAGTAAATTAATTGTAACACCCCCATAATCCGTTATATTTAAAAATAGAGTTTTCATGTAAAATTCGGAATATGGATGTGTCACATTTGAACCAAATGTAGTAGAAGTATTTAAATCATGTAATTCAAAGGGGTAAATGTCCATGTGAATTAAAAACCAAAGAGTAAAATCCGATTATAACCAAATCCAAATGTTTGCGGAAGCGAATAAGTTTGATGATGCAAAATAAAGATAATTGTCTAAACATTGGTTTCCAATAAAAACAATAACGCGCGCGCCCTCCCGTGGTTCCCACGTCCTAGTTCCTTGGATTACCTGTCACACGATCTGCTCTCACAATAGTGGTCATAGCAGTTCCAATTAAGGACAAAACAAAAGAGGGTCAACAATAATGTTGAGTAAGGTAAACAATCCAAAAATAAATAAATAAGAGTTTTACTTAAAATTTAGAATTCATAAGAAAGTAGAATATCATTGAGAAGTTCAAGTTTCTAAATAAGGAAATCCGATCCAAAATAGTTAGTCCTTCCAAATCTTAAAACACTTTCCTTCGAAGAAAACATTTCTTCACTTTCTTTAGTAAGTAATGGATAGAGGCCGTATGGAGAGGATTCCCTCGCCCTAGTCCGGATAAGACGGGGTTCACCAAACCATGTACAATAACTGTCCAAAAATCCCGAGTGTGCACACCCCTCCAAGGGCCAACCCCAAGGAGGAAGATAAGAGGACGGGGTCTCGATCAACTAACCCCCACCAGAAGCTCTGTATAGGAGGTCCCCTTTTATTATTTGGGAACAACCTACCCCTCTACCAAAACCGTTCAAACCAAAAATCAAAACCCTTTCCAAACAATTAAATCCATTTCTTGAGATTAACCATCTCCATAACTTGTACAAAAGATCAAACGGTTTTGGTTTTCAAACTCTTAAAAGTTATGAGTCCTTTATTATATTTCAACATTTCAAGGGATGGAATAACATCAATCATTTTTCAATATTTCATCACAATAATCCAAACTTATAATAACAACCATTATAAACATTATACACAATATAACATTTGAAACAAAACTCAATAGTTCAAGAAAAGTGTATGGACAAGCGTTTCCCTTACCTTACGAGCTGGTCTAGATTTAAAGTTCCTCTTCTACAAATCCCGAGTCTACAATATACATAAAGTACTCGTTACTAATTTATTCAAGTCGGTCCTTAACTAGTTCAAATGGTTTTATGTATTTTACTCGGTTTTGTTATGTTTCCATTTTGAACGTTTTGTTCCGAGTTTTATTATTAAGAAAGTAAACTAAGTTCATGGTCAGAATATTTAAGAGTATTTTATCAAGTTGGTGCTTTTAGTTTAACAAGTTATATCTTATACACTTGGTTTATACAAGTTCATTATCTCATACATACTTTACGGTTTTATAGATTCTGAACAGTGACTTCAAAACGTCATAACTCCTTCATTACTTAACTTTTTGGGGTAAGACCAGTGAGGTTGGATTCCTTAAGATGTCCTACAACTTTAAGTGTCAAATATTAACAGTCCAAAAACGACTCTAAGGCCTCTGAAATTTCTGTTTAGTAAAACGTGACGGTTTCCGAGTCACAGAAAGTTTTGGGCTGGTTCGGGTGTTTTAATAGTCGAAATATCGGTTTACAAAAGGCCAAAATGCATGTCTCTCATTAAAGTTTATCATAGTCAAATTTCAAGAATTTATCTTTAGTATAACTTTATTTACTAGTGGTCTATTTGAAAATGGTAGGTTCTCAACTATCAATCTAAAGAACAATATTTTATCAGATTTCCAGATTGTCACTTTGTGTTGCAAAAATCATATAAAATCAAATACTCAATATTATTGGACGAAACCAACTCCAGTAGGTCTAGTATTTAGTCTACCAACTTTTATGTTTATACCATGTTAGCCAAAAATAGGTTTAAGATGTACTATTGGTCGGATCTTTAACTAGTGGTCAGAATATGAGTCACAAAATGTTTTTAAGTATATTACAAAGATTATAAATTCAAATGAGTTGATTATAGGGCCTAATATACTCTATATTCATTGAAGTTCATTTTGGTAAAAGGGTTTGTCCTCATTAATCTTTTAAGTTACTTTTTAAGACACAAACATTGAGACTAGCAGATTCGTTTGTCCAGAATCATGTTCTTTTGTATGATTTTTAATTTGCAAACTACTCAACGGATTATGACAAAATTTTGTACACTTATTAAAGACAGGAAGACCTACGACATATATTTTTTTCATAGCAATAACACAAGTCTAAGTCGGAATTTTATTCTGTTAATTATCAACCTCCGGATTTGACACTTTGATGATTGTTATGTGCTTAAGTTCATGCATGCATGAATGGAAACTTGTTTAATTATTGTTCTATGATTTAAACTAAATGAATAGGTGTTCTTAAGGTTAATAAACATAAAATGGTGGTTTAGACATTCTCACCAAGTGAGGATCTTGGTGCTAAGGCTAGATCCTCCTCCTTATGCTCCCTCCTTCTTCTTTTTCTTCCTCTTTTCGGTTTCTCTCTTTCTCCCTCTATCCTCTCTCTAATTTTTGTGTGTATGAGTGTAATTTTAGATCTGGTTGTGTGGTTTCAAATGAGGTCTTAATGTTTAATTAAGTGAGTTTTGAATGGAGGAAAAAGGGAGACATAGGGAGGGGGAAATGACAACACAAGGGGGACAAAAAAGATGGGCTAGCAACATCACTTTGCATGCTTTGTCTAGGCACTTATTATGGGGTCTAGGCATGCTTAGGTTTGTCTCAAATTTCAGATTTGTGAAGCATAGAAGACGGGTTTGGGTGGCGGAAATTTTAAATGGCGCGACGGTCTATTACGCACACAATTGTTCGACGGTTTTTACCAATTACTAACGTCAATATTTTATTTGGTATACCTCATATTTTATTATGTACGAATTTTATTTTATAGATATATATTTATAATGTTCAGCATTAAGATTTTATTATTAATTAATTTCCCCAAAGTCGTACCCGATTCTCATCGAAGCGATAATTATATCGCCACTAGATCTTCCATTTTATCTTCATTGATTTCAGTCTATTAAAATCCTTTTTTGCTAATATTATTAATCTTTTTTTTTTTTTCTTTTTTTTTTTTATTTACGAATTTTACGGGTATTACAATCTACCCTCCTTAAAAACAAACTTCGTCCTCGAAGTTAAAACATCCCTCTAGGAGCAACAAATATAACCTCATTCCTTAATATACGAGGGAAAGATGTGGGTGTTACATCCCACCTCCCTTAAAGAACATTACGTCCTCGTAACTAAATATTTGGCTAAAATAGTTCTAGATACATAAGCTCCAAGGTTTCCTCGGCTTCCTAAGTGCGGGCGTCATTGGTTGACCATAATACCTCCTCAATTACTTTCAAGGTCTCATATTGGCCTATGGGTTTAGGCTTAATTTTCCTTTCTAACGAAATCGCATAACCCTTCTCCTAGGTGATACCCTAACCAAAATCAACTTATCTCCCACTCATGGTTAATAATCGATCGCTATGCTGGTCCATTCCCTAGTTACGCGAGAAACGCTCAATACTTTCTCCCTCATCAATACTTTCTCCCTCAAATTCCCTGGCCGTGTTATTAAGTTGCCAGTCCCAAGGGCCAAGACTTGTGTGATATGATGCTTGCTCAATGACTTTCATTTACGCTTATGTTATTGCTCTTAAAGCTTTGTGTTGAATGCCATTAACTAGAACTACTTGGCCGTGTTATTAAGTTGCCAGTCCCAAGGGCCAAGACTTGTGTGATATGATGCTTGCTCAATGACTTTCATTTACGCTTATGTTATTGCTCTTAAAGCTTTGTGTTGAATGCCATTAACTAGAACTACCTGGCCGTGTTATTAAGTTGCCAGTCCCAAGGGCCAAGACTTGTGTGATATGATGCTTGCTCAATGACTTTCATTTACGCTTATGTTATTGCTCTTAAAGCTTTGTGTTGAATGCCATTAACTAGAACTACCTGTCCGTGTTATTAAGTTGCCAGTCCCAAGGGCCAAGACTTGTGTGATATGATGCTTGCTCAATGACTTTCATTTACGCTTATGTTATTGCTCTTAAAGCTTTGTGTTGAATGCCATTAACTAGAACTACCTGGCCGTGTTATTAAGTTGCCAGTCCCAAGGGCCAAGACTTGTGTGCTATGATGCTTGCTCTGACTTTCATTAGTAGTGAATGTAATTACGCTTAATTTTATGGCTTTTTCGCTGATTTGTGATTGTGATTGTGATTGTCATACTATCAGCATCCTTGAATCCTACCTTGTTTGTAGTTTTTCTTATGGTGTTGTAACGGTGGGTTATGACTTGTGAGATGGTACATTGCTGTTGGAATGGTCAACTAAAGCCTATTGTTAGTTCTACTTGGTTAGAACTTAGAAGTTGCTGCTGCATAAGCGTGGATCCTAGCGTCGGATTTGTATATCTTGTGAATATGAAATTAAAACAAGGATATTGAATGGCGTTGCAATTGTTCGATTTCACATTGCTCGCCGTTGGCTTATGTTTCAAAATTACACATCCTACCGGAATAGATATATAGCCAAGTGCATGAAATGATCACATGCATACTATAGTTGGGCAAAAAAAATATTGTCTCACGTCCAACGTTAAACCAAGCTCCTGACTCTGAAGCTAACATATCATCTAACTACACGTGAATAAACGTAAAAAAACGTACTTATAGCCCTGGTGAACAAAGCGTAATCACGCATGTTTCGATTAGGTAAAACATAACTCCCGCCTCCCAAAAACGTACAAAATTGAAGATTTCATTGGTGAGAAAAGTTGACAAGTTCGAGCCTTGAACCTTTCTATAGACCTGTCATGTTTAAATTCAAGACAGCGGGCTCTTGACTCTGCCAATAGTTGGATTTTAGTTGGATTTTTCAATAGTCTCAAACTAGACAAATATTATTAGTTGCGCCAACGTCTACAATCCAGCTTATAACTTCTGGCAGATCTAAGGGAAGCTGACAGAGTAACACGGATGCTCGCTCCCACTAGATAGCAAATTTTTAGTTCAAATCTCCGATTGTTTCCTAATTTACCTTATGATATTACTAGTAGCAGAAAATGCTCAGATAATACCTTATGATATTGCTTATTACCGCAGTATTCACATAAATTACTTTATTCGTATTAGTAGCAGAAAATGCTCAGATCATACCTTACGATAAATTACGTAGTATGAAGTTTGGTAGAACTGGTAGATTAACCAGACCGTGTGGATAGAATTGAGTGTATAAAATTTTGTCGAGAACTTTATGAACGATTGTCCGAACAAGGTGATTATCTACTCGGGATTGAGGCTGAATTTGAGGCTTTCCTTGGCCGTAAAAGTTGATGACACAGAGCGGTGGAGTACCCTCTACTACCTCGTCATAGAGCTGTTTCGATCCCTATAATGGAGGAATAGAGTGCTACCATTGCCATGTCTATCCCTATAAGGACGCTTACCAATCTTCTTCTGACGTAACTTGAAGATATCAATATATTGTGGAGATTGGAGGAACCAGAGAAAGGATTTCTTAAGGTGTATCTCCGACCAAGCCAGCTGGATTTGGATTATTACCTCATGAGTAGCTTCGACGGGAAGGTGGAATGGGATTTCTTAAGCAACGCTCTTGAGAGATGGATATCCAGAGCGTTGTGTCGTTGAGAAGTTAAAGTTTTGAATAATCCGAAACTTTTTGTTCAAAATGATCAACGGAGCAATACTGGAGGTAGCCACTTTCAGATTGTGCAACTGGTGAATTATTACAGGGATTCAGGTGATATTAGCTATGTAGATATCACTCTTATGTTAAAGAGCAGTATTATTGCTATTTGGGATCTCAAATGTGTTTTGTACTTCCGTTTTCTCGAGTTACTAGTTTACGCTAAAAATACACGGCCAAATGTCATTTAGTCGGCTGATTATTTACAACTTGAGCCAACTTAGCCTGTGTTTTGTAATTTAGACTCCAGTGATTTTAAGCTGACTGACTGATCAGTGAAAAAACATGGGAAACCGGAAGACAGATATTGCTAACACTGATTATGACCATACTAGACGATTGAAATAAGGAAGTTTCTTTGTGCGTACAACATTGGTGTTGAGTGATAATACGAGTGACGATGTGCTTCGACTAAAAAGTATGCTGCTCATCTTCATTGCCTACATTGGTGTAACTAGTGATGAAGAACATGATGTAGATGCTGATAGTGATCTGGTAATGGCTTGCCTTGGTAATTCCGATCCGAAGAAGAAGCAAAGGAGAAGAAGGCGCTCAGACAAGTTGTGATAATTTCAGATCAATAGTTTGTAGGAAAGTTCGTTTCTCGTTTAGTAAAGATGGTTAATTAAGTAATTGTTCTAAAAGCAACTCCTTACAAATATTGCAGCTACTGCCTCTCGGCTTTCGACAATTCTTGGCATTCTCTTGTGCTTCTCTTTAAGCTCGGTTCTATGGAACACGACAATTCTTAGTTTCTACAGTAATAAATATGAACAAAACACCAATTGAATTCCTTATTCATTCTTGGAATTCTTTTGATTTTCCTCTTGTTATTCTATTTTCCGGATAAACCCTGTAGTTATTACAGTGACGGAATAAATAATAAACTTCTAAAACGCAATTAAGCAGCCCTCAGTCTCCGATTTTGCATTAAAGAGGCTTCAATGGAAACAGTCAAAATCAAAAAATGGCAACAGTATTTCCAAAAAACCTTGAATCCAACAATGAAACTCAACCGAGACTGAGTAGTTTTAAAAATATAAACAATCCATTTTACAGTCTGAGAATTCATGTTGCAAAATGTGTGACTACACTACGCCAAAGTTTCGCCCGCACTGGACTAGTCAGACATGTACAAAAACTACTGCACAAAAGTCTCCTACTACAAACAGGTTGCATTCGAATGCAGACATATTGTGAAAATTCCATCAGTGCAGTCCTTGTTCTACTACTACTACTACTACTAGAACTGATATTCACCTGCAGATAATGAGAAAATTGCATTACTACACGGAGAAAATAAAAAAGGGGCAGGAAAGGAAAACACAGATTAATACAAGATAGAAAAGTGAACTGACCTTGTATGTAATGAGTGGATGTCATTAGCTAACATATCACTCTCGAGAAACCTATCACCAGAATCTTTAGGATCCACATCCTCCAAATCAAAGTCCTGCTTCCCGCTGTACTCGTTCCATTCAAACCATCGTTTAGCGATTTGTTCCTTCTTAAAACATGTGAGGTGGTCTTTTTCTTCTGGTGAGTCTGCAGCAACGAGTCGATAGACGTAAACCTTCTTATCTTGGCCGGGCCTAAAAGCACGCCCTATTGCTTGGCGTGAGACAGACGGGTTAAGATGTACATCTAGTATTATCACCCTGGAGGCTCCCACCAGGGATATGCCTTCTCCACAAGCTTTGATGGACCCGAAAAAGACTCTTGCATCATCAGACGTGTTGAACTGCTCCATGGACGTCTCCCGCTGCTCAGCAGAGGTATCGCCAGTAATCATGAATATCTCTCGTCCAACACGATACCCCTTTCTACAAACAGCTAGTCTTTCAAGAAACTTTAATGGTAAGAGATACTGGCTAAACACCAATAACTTCTCACCAGTACTTTCACAAAGAGACAGCACATTGTAAAAGAACTTAGCTTTGACCCCATCTCGATAATCTATATTTTCAATAAGCTCATCAACCCTGCTATCACTTGGTAGAGAATTTTTTTCGATCCCAACTTTTTTGTCCAGAAATTGCTTCAGCATAGGGTGAGTGTAGACTGCGCAACCCACAGAACTCTTCCTAAATATGGCCTTTTCCGTCCTTTTCAGCTCTTGAACGTCACGCTTTTGTTGAGGCCTTAATTGAAGAAGAATTGTGAAGTCCAAGAGCCCAGGAAGGTCATCCAAGAAATCTCCTCTGTAGTAGTGAAGGACCCTACTAGTCCTCTCCCTCAGGTCCTTAATCACAGCCTCCTTTCTTTTGAAATCAGCCTCTTGTTGAAGGGTGTGCTCGACAAGATCATAAAAATTACTTTCTGCATTCCCTTTCATATTCTTCTTGAAACCATCAAACGCCACTCGACTCAGGATACGTTTCTTGATGGCTCTAGAAGTGTCTAACTTCAGAAACTTCGGCCGAACCAAATTTAAGATAGTGATGACTTCTTTTACATGGTTTTGATACAAAGTACCCGACAACACTACTTTACGAGGAGTTTGGACCGCTGCAAGAGTGTTCAACATGTCAGTGTCATCATTTCGAGGGTTGTGGCCTTCGTCCAAGATGAGAATGGTTGGGCATTAAAGCAAAACCTCACGGCAATATGCAGTCATTTTGCAAGTTCGATCACCCGAGACAATAGTAGAGAATTGCTTGTATCCCAGAAAGAGTATGCTTCTTTTGTCTACCCATTGCTTTAAAACTTCACTTTGTTGAAGTCTATTGTCTGCTTTCATAGAGTAGAAGTCAAGCAGAGAAATGTCCTCTACTTGCCATCTCTGAAATTCCCTTTTCCATGTTGGAAGAATCCCTTTTGGAAGTACAACTAATGGCCTGGCATCTGGGTAATGGGCAAGGAAACTCTGCATAAAACTTATGATCATGAAAGTCTTTCCAGACCCTGGAGCATGAGCTAATATACAGCCTCCGGGATTTTCCGTAATCAAGTTGCTTAATAAGAAGTTAAACCCTTCCAATTGGTGAGGCTTCATCTGCTTTTTGTGTCTTGGATGGGGAGAGATTTCAGTTATAGCCAGATCATGCCCAGACAACTTCAGACCATCCAGATTGCCCTCAGAGTTCTCCAATTCTCTATTATACCGAGATTCAGGCTGTGAACTTCTTATACGAGCAGCCTGGGATCAAGAGAACTTACAGTTATAAATTTAAATAGAATGTTGAAGGCAGAGTCGCAAAATTTGCAGCTCAAAAATGTGCAAAGGACCGATATAGGCTGACAACATGTGTAACGCGTTTGAGACATAAATCCATACTTTGATAGGAGCACACTAAGTTTTAGCTGGGGTTATGTGGTTAATGAGTTCATCTCACAGGTGAGACCGCCTCATATAAGATTTTGTGCATAAATTACAATGTAATCTAACAAGTCACAAACTTAAGAGCCACAAGACACACAGCGTCACTTTAAGACCAAAAGACCAAAGTACAATGCAGATAGGGAATAACTCAAACGCATATGCCAAATATGTACTCAAGAGTCATGACAACATGATTTTGCATAAATTTCAGTCCTACTGTTTCATTACGTTAAAATCTTTAAGTGCATCCTGATAATAAGACCTTGAGAGATTCTACATAGTACCCCTATGTTTTTTGGTTTTCTAAGGGGTACCACTCATTTTCTTTTAAAAAAACTTTGACCGCGTATAATTCATGGTCATGAATTCGGAACGCGACGATTCTTTTTTTCAAAATGATTCTCTTCTCGAGAATTTCGATTTGAAAAAAAAATTGTAACATTATAAACGTGTTGCAAGAGTTATGGCCGGTCAAACGTTTTAAAGTAAATAAACTTTGACCGACTATATATCATGACTACAAATTCATCAACTAGCGATTTTTGTTAAATCGAAGATCTCGAGAAGACCATCATTATGAAAATAAACTTTCTCCAATTCCACGTTTGTTACCAGTGATTGATTTTTCCTTTCTGTTTTCCTCTTTCTACTTGTTTCGATTACACTGCTTATGCGTATACGTTTTTATTTTTTTAAATTGTGATTGCAGTAGTGTTTGGCAAGGCGTTTCCATTTCCAGGGGTTTCTAGTTTCAGGTTTGTGGCCACTGATCGATTTGTTATTTTTGGGTTTAATTAGATTTTTTGGTTATTAGATCCAGTGCTTGTGTGTTTTTCTGTGAGTATTTTACATGGTCTTTTACTGTTTGAGTTTCCGTTTGATGGGTCACCAATATTATTGGAGATAATTAGGGTGAATATGAGTTTTATAATTAGGATGGAAATTCGTGGTGAGATGTGTCAGGTCTCGTGGATAGGCTCCCACATCAGGTACATCCACCCTTATGATGTCTAAGCTATTGTATCCTGCGGTTTTTAAACCGGTCTGTACATGGAAATAAGATGGACTTTGAATTAGTGTGATACTTCCTCTTCACAACACTTCATTTTTCAATGTTTTTTCATTTAATTTCTTGCAAAGTTGCAATCTTTACAGTGTCTTTATGATTATGGGTACTCTATAAATTCTGGTTTTCAATTATTTCTTCGAAAGTTTCAATCTTTCGAATGTTTTTCTGATGATGGGTTCGTAATTTTATTTAAAATTGCAGGGATATTTGGATGATCAGTTCACTCAGCTGCAAAAATTGGTAGATGAAAGCAACCCAGATTTTGTTGATGATATTGTGACCCTCTTTTTTCAAGATTCTGATAAGCTTATTGAAAATTTGGCTAGGGCTATGTGAGTTATCATCCTATATAACCCCTTAATAATCAATTTTGTTTGTGAATTTTGTTTAATTGATTGGTTTATTCGTTGTTTACAGTGAGCAGCATGCTGTGGACTTCAACCAAGTATCAAATCACGCTCATCAGCTAAAGGGCAATAGCTCAAGGCATGTTTCTTCTTTTTGAAACCTCGTGCCGTCGTATGAAGTTTATATTTTGTTAATAATTTAGGGCATTCATACTAGACGGTAATACTCAATTGATCAAGTTATTAGATAGTCTAGCGGTTATTATCGTTGTTTTTTTATTGTTGGGTTACTAACTTACTTTAGGACTTTGCTTGGTTTGCACCAATAAATTTTATTCGGAAGGTTTTATTCGAATTAGAGCCGGGTAAGGACGTCAAAGTTCTCCTTTTTGAGTTTTATCTGTGAACTTCTCTTACGGTCTATTGAATGGTATGGGACATGAATATTACTCCGGTCATAGGGGGGCTTGAAGTGGAGTTTGTATAGGAATAGGCTCTCCCACCCTTTAGGGTACCTTCAGGTGATGCGTTCTCCTAGTACCTACATTAATTTCTAGGGATCGGACTTGAGAGACATGAGTAAGTTAGATCAATGCCCTACCCGTTATCTAAGTGCTACAGTGTAACATAGCGTAGGAGTTATAAAGAGGGATACTATCATCAAGTCAAAGAGCTTTTAATTTATATATGTTTTTTGGGAAGAGCTATAGATATAACCTGCGTTAGATAAGCGTTTTTCTTGGACATACCGGAAGCAACACTTAATTATCTGACAAACTTTGTTGTGTATTCTTGTTTGACAGTGTTGGAGCAAATAAGGTCAACAACATATGCGCAATGCTCTGTGAGTATTGCGAGGAGAAAAATCGTTATGTGTAAGATGTTCGACTTAAACTTTATCGGTTGATTTTTCTTTTGCTGAAGTGCTCATAGTATATTGTCCGTTGGACGATTATGCATGACTTAGCATGAGTAACAAGGATGTGAATGCTAATGCATGTTTGGCATTGGATGTTGTACTTTAGCGTTTTGGCCATTAATTCATAAAAGTAAAGGTAATTGAATCCCATGGATTGGTATACTTTTAATCTTAGCCGTGGCATCCAAGATTGGTTTGAGACTTGATTCTGGGACTGTTCGCATTGGGCCCCGGCTGTTAAAGATGACGGAAGCCAGGTCCCTCAATGCGGAAGTGTTCATAAACAGACAGAGATGCTCCGACTAAGTATTTCTCTTTTGAGTTGAGTAAGAATTTCGATGGCTTTACTGTTGACATATTAGTTTGCTTATTTTGATGTACCAAATTGTTGTTGTTTTATCAACCCCGTGTTCATTTCTTATTGTTCAAGATGATTACGAAGTTGTGGGCATGGTTTGGGAAGGGGAAAATATAGCGAGGTATTCATCTGATTTCTACTGGTTTACAATTAAATTTATGGTTTTGTGGGTGAGCAAGGAGATCTAAGTAAGCAGTTGGGTCACTGGGTAGGTCTCTAATCTGGTGGAGAAGGTTTCGAGTATGGCGGCAGTCGTTCCTGGATTCAAACGTGACTAGCTACTGCTACTGGTCCTGCTCAATGTGACTATTGCAGGTGCGCCATCTTCACACTTCCATTTAGCCCAACCCATTTTTTTTTAGCTTGTTCACTAATTTTACTTATTTCGTCCATCTTACATAATTGAGAGTTTTCATCTTTAATTATTAATCTATAAATTTAGTTGTCATTATGTTGTTTGTAATTCTAGATTTGATCGAGGAGTTGATTTTTTGGGTGGTTTACAGAACTTTATTTATCTTTCGAGTTTCAATCGACATAGCATCGTGATCAGGGCCCTTTTGGTTGCTGAAAGTGGTGAGTACCGTGAGGAACTTTATTCATCTTCCCCTTTCGGATCCTATTTTCAAGTACCTTGGAATGCTTCTTCTCATCAAAATAATGTTCTGCTTCTTTGGGATTTGCAGGTGGGAGCATAAATTAGGACACAAAGGCAATCGAAAAACAGAAAAGTAGTTAATATACATGAAAAGGTTAGCTTAATGTCGTTGTTAGTCAGGTGTGATCTTGATAACTGTTTCTATGTTAATTTTATGCAGTTTTGTTCTACGTTGTTTCATTCAGTAGGTTTGTGTGTTGAGTTCGTGACTGAATGTTACCAGCTTTTTTGGGTTTAATCTTTAATTTTATACCAAAACGTTTCCAACTTCATGTGTAGTAGCTAAGTTTTTTAAGGGTGCATTGTGGAACCAGACTGTTATATGGTTCGCGTTTGCTTTATATGGTTCTTTTTTGCTTTTATTTTAGCGATTTGTAGTAACTCGTACTACCTATACAGGATAATTCTTTGCAGCCATTGTCGTCTTGGGGCAAAGATAAAAGGATATTAATAAGGTATTACTTCATTTTTTAATTATCATTGTAAACCTCTGCTATTTTAGGGTCAATTCTGGTGTTTAGTGTATTGAGGTGGCTGCTATTTGAGAATGATCAAATTGATGTCACTGCTTTTGCTTAGTAGTTGTCTGTTTGCATTCATCCGATTTGCAATGTCTGGTCAAGCGGGTGTTCTTGCCATTAATCTTACGAAATGCATGATATACATTTTTATATGGATACAACTAAGTCATACAACACACGTCTTATATAGTCAAATCTCTACTACTAGCAAGATTTGTGTGAGCTTATCTACTTCACAGCTTATGTGCTTGTTGAATGAGAAAATATCCGACAACGGCTATGTGCTGTTAGATTCATATATATAGACTGTTGGATCCTCCACACATGCATTCATGTTTTTAAAATTTGCTCGTCGCCATTACTAATTCATCCCCATTGTTTTATAAGTTAAACGGGTTTGAGAGGCTTGTAACGCATTACCAAAATTTTGAAAATTCTAAATTCCGTCCATCTTAGTGGCTATGCCATTGCAAAAGAGGTTTTGAAGCGGGCTTTATATAGTCATTGATCTAAATTCACCATAATTATACCTCTTAAAGTACCCAAACCCCAAGCTCTGTAGTTACAGAATTGAGACTTTATGTTTTTATTTAGATTGAGAAAGTTGGAGCAAGAGGTTGAGAGAGGGACTGGAAGAGAGAGGGGAAGAGCGTAGTAGGGAGGGCGTTTGTGTTTGTTGCTGTTCAAATTCCCTTCTTATTTTGCTCAAGGGTTGGAGGGAGGGAAAAAGATAAAGAATCTGTGTTTTGGCTTGTTCGAATTGAAAGGGTGGAAGAGAATGAGGGAGGTAGAGCGTTGAGTAGGGGAGAGAGAGGAAGAGAAGGAGACAATGACATATACCCAGAATCGAGTATAGTAAGAATAGTAGGGGAAGGATAGGGAACATGGAGGGTGAAGAAGGGACGAGAAAGGATAGGAGAATGCTAAGGGAAAAAATGAGGGGGAATGCATGGGGGAGAGAGTAAGAAGGGGGTACAAATGGAGCTAGCAGCATTATTTTGATAATCAAGAAGGGAAGAACTGTGATTTGGGAGAAAACAGAGATAACCTGAAAGGGGAAGATGAAATAAACCGGTTTTGAGAAAGGAGAGTCAAAACGATCTAAAGAAAAATGTCGAAGAGCTAAGGGAATGACAAAGGAATAGTTAATGATGGATGACAGGGACATAAGATACCTCTGGATAATCTTTGCAAATGTAGTAGTAGTAGTAGAAGAGTTCTAGCACTTCTAATATCTGGTTCAGTTATTGATATTATACCTATTTGAGATATCATCACATATTACCACAAAAATAATTGAAAGGTGTGCAATATAGGTTCCTTTGAAGAGTCGTAATCACCAGTTTACCTATTTTTCAGTTCATAACTTTTTAACATTGCTCTTAACTTCAGGTGGAGATTGCGACCCAATGAATGGTTTGGCTTTATTTCAAGCATTGCTTTCAAACATTGCTCTGGAAGGATTGATTTGGATGACCAGGAGGTGGTCACCCATTGACTGCAACATGAAGAGGTACTAACGCAACTTTTATTACAAGTGTTTTGGAAAAATTCTAGCTATTTTTGAAGCTTTTATATTGTGAATAGCTATTGAAATTTTACAATTTTTGTGATGATTTGGTATATTATGAGGTGAAATGTCACTATAATGTGAAGAAAAGCTAAAGATATTACAAATTCAGCTTCTGTCATAGTTTGTGTCATACTTTTATAACAAAGATATTTTTTGGGATTTTTTGTGTCATAGTTTGTGGTTGCTAATAGCTGACGAGCAGCACTTTTTTGTGTGTAGTAGTTTAATGCTTCAATTTAGTTTATGTGGGCTCCATTACTTGTTGACTCAAATTCAGCTACCCTATAAACAATAGGTTAGGTGATTGGACGATTTAGACAAGGTTTGCTCACGTGATTTTGTAAAATAGGAAGGCTGTGATATACTTGTGCTCAAGGCATACATATGTTGGCAACAAGGATCGATTGAGTTGCTGAGTATGATTTTCATCCAAAAAATAGCTTGAAACTATAAGTAGTCTAGATATGCATACTGATTTTCTTGCATACTTTCAATTGTCAAAACTGGGAAGTGAAGAAAATGAAATCTGCAAAGAGTTGAATGGTCAAGAAGGCTGTGGAATTGTCCATGACTCACGAGAACATGAGCCGAGTGTGTGAGTTATGATGTTAATCAAAACACGTCGCATTTTTTTTGTCACAAAAAAAATCAATGTTTAGTGTTGATACTCCAAACTTATGTTGCATTCCAACGTATTACTCTTGAATACACAGTTGGTTCTCCAAATTTTTGCCACGGGTTTATACTCCAACCTCATGTACTATAATATTTAAGTATCACGCCATCTACAGCTTCTAAAGGTCATTTACAGTCTCATATATGTTGGTAATTTTAAAGGTCTCATATATGTAAGGTGGTAGGAAAATCTTGGAATAATACAACAAAGAGCGATGATTTTTAATAGATGATAAAATCCTCTTAGTGTTGCAAACTCTAAAGTGCAGTGTTCACTGGTTTCGTCTGTCACCCAAGTTATGTGAATGTCGGCCCATAATTCATCAAGTTTTTCTCTCGTCCTAATCTTCTTTTGCTTTCAATTCATGGCACATCTTTTAAAGTTGGCACCTTCTCCATACTACTCCATTTCTCAGACCTTGGAGCTTATTTTTTGCAAAATTGAATAAATATAAATTGATGTTTTATTGTCTCTTGATGTCGTTCATATCTCGGTATAGTGCAAGTGAAGTTCTTCCCCCCTAATTATGTTGTCATCTCAATTGTTTAAGATTAAATAGACGCTTTTAAATTACCCACAATGAAAATTGTATCAAAATTTGCATGACTAAAAGGATAACACTTCGATAATGAATACAATAAGAAATAAAGCACGGAATATATGTAGGCCATCGTATATAAATTGGGGTTCCGCGCGCTCTTTCTACTTGTTTCGATTACACTGCTTATGAGTATACGTTTTTATTTTGTTAAATTGTGATTGCAGTAGTGTTTGGCAAGACGTTTCCATTTCCAGGGGTTTCTAATTTCAGGTTTGTGGCCACTGATCGATTTGTTATTTTTGGGTTTAATTAGATTTTTTGGTTATTAGATCCAGTGCTTGTGTGTTTTTCTGTGAGTATTTTACATGGTCTTTTACTCTTTGAGTTTCCGTTTGATGGGTCACCAATATTATTGAAGATAATTAGGGTGAATATGAGATTTATAATTAGGGTGGAAATTCATGGTGAGATGTGTCGAGTCTCGTGGATAGGCTCCCACATCAGGTACATCCACCCTTATGATGTCTAAGCTATTGTATCCTGCGGTTTTTAAACCGGTGTGTACATGGAAATAAGATGGACTTTGAATCAGTGTGATACTTCCTCTTCACAACACTTCATTTTTCAATGTTTTTTCATTTAATTTCTTGCAAAGTTGCAATCTTTACAGTGTCTTTATGATTATGCGTACTCTATAAATTCTGGGTTTCAATTATTTCTTCGAAAGTTTCAATCTTTCGAATGTTTTTCTGATGATGGGTTCGTAATTTTATTTAAAATTGCAGGGATATTTGGATGATCAGTTCACTCAGCTGCAAAAGCTGCAAAAATTGGCAGATGAAAGCAGCCCAGATTTTGTTGATGATATTGTGACCCTCTTTTTTCAAGATTCTGATAAGCTTATTGAAAATTTGGCTAGGGCTGTGTGAGTTATCATCCTATATAACCCCTTAATAATCAATTTTGTTTGTGAATTTTGTTTAATTGATTGGTTTATTCATTGTTTACAGTGAGCAGCATGCTGTGGACTTTAACCAAGTATCAAATCACGCTCATCAGCTAAAGGGCAGTAGCTCAAGGCATGTTTCTTCTTTTTGAAACCTCGTGCCGTCGTATGAAGTTTATATTTTGTTAATAATTTAGGGCATTCAAACTACACGGTAATACTCAATTGATCAAGTTGTTAGATAGTCTAGCGGTTATTATCGTTGTTTTTGTATTGTTGGGTTACTAACTTACTTTAGGACTGTGTTTGGTTTGCACCATCCATTAAGTTTTATTCGGAAGGTTTTATTCGAATTAGAGCCGGGTAAGGACGTCAAAGTTCTCCTTTTTGAGTTTTACCTGTGAACTTCTCTTACGGTCTATTGAATGGTATGGGACATGAATATTACTTCGGTCATACGGGGGCTTGAAGTGGAGTTTGTATAGGAATAGGCTCTCCCACCCTTTAGGGTACCTTCAGGTGATGCGTTCTCCTATTACCTACATTAATTTCTAGGGATCGGACTTGAGAGACATGAGTAAGTTAGATCAATGCCCTACCCGTTATCTAAGTGCTACGGTGTAACATAGCGTAGGAGTTATAAAGAGGGATACTATCATCAAGTCAAAGAGCTTTTAATTTATATATGTTTTTTGGGAAGAGCTATAGATATAAACTGCGTTAGATCAGCGTTTTTCTTGGACATACCGGAAGCAACACTTAATTATCTGACAAACTTTGTTGTGTATTCTTGTTTGACAGTGTTGGAGCAAATAAGGTCAACAACATATGCGCAATGTTCCGTGAGTATTGCGAGGAGAAAAATCGTTATGTGTAAGATGTTCGACTTAAACTTTATCGGTTGATTTTTCTTTTGCTGAAGTGCTCATAGTATATTGTCCGTTGGACGATTATGCATGACTTAGCATGAGTAACAAGGATGTGAATGCTAATGCATGTTTGGCATTGGATGTTGTACTTTAGCGTTTTGGCCATTAAATCATAAAAGTAAAAGGTAATTGAATCCCAAGGATTGGTATACTTTTAATCTTAGCCGTGGCATCCAAGGTTGGTTTGAGACTTGATTCTGGGACTGTTCGCATTGGGATGATCTCAGTCTTTACGCTTTAAATGGGGGTGCTAGCTCTTCAAAATGTTGGTTGCACTAACCATCAAGGCCTTTATAACTCAGTCGCCATGTGGTGTCGGAGATGCCAAGATCATAGGTGATGTCTAGGTGGGACAACTCCCAAAGCATATTGACTTGTTAAATTATTTGTCTAGGTTTTGGGTTGGACCTCTGTATCATTCTGCCATATCACTTTCTCAATTTTATTATGAAATAAGATACTGCTACTTTGGGTAATAGTAAAGGAAAAGTAGAAAACCGAGGAATTTTATTACAGAAAATTGGAAATTTGAACCAGAATTTCTGTTTTGGAGAGGCTATTCAGAAATATTTTGAAACATAGTGATTTAAAATGATTTTGGAGCCTACTCAATCGGCAGTAGCAGGACCAAGGTTGGAGTCTATGCTATGAGAGCATGATACTTTTATAGTTGATAATTTGAGTTTTCGTATAATATTGTAATATCGAATCGGTAGCAGCGTATTATAAACAGTGTGTCGTCACGGAATAAGATGCATAATAGCTTTATCTTTCGCACTTGAAATGCCTTGAAGAGCCATGGCTACAACTCAGGGGAGTTTCTTCATCGACACCTCCGAAACTATAAAAATAATATATACCTCGTGTATAACCATTTGTAAATTGTAATAGTGATAAAGTTGCTCATGCATTGAGGTTATATTTTCTGCCAATGCTAAAATAAGAAGCCTATATTTCTCTGTTTATAACGGACAGGCTTCAGTAGTGTAATTATTGACGCAAATAAGCTTTTGTCCTCTTTTGAATTTTGTTGATCTTGTGGATGGGCAAAGGTTCCTAAATGTAATTGTTTTTTCAATTAAAATTTAGCTTGATTTTTAAGATAGATATAGTTACACGGTTCTTAAATTAGGGAACATTCTTTCTTTTTACTATGTCATATCGATTTTCGTGATATTTACCTTGTAATTCAATGATATCTGTTGAAGTTCTCGTTTCCTTGAAGTTTTAGTGATCACGAGTATACCTCACCCATGTTCAAGTAGCACAATGCCATGGTTTCCATTGTCTTCCTACATTTCTTGTTTTTTCTTTATGCTAATTATTTCTATCAAGAACATGGATGTTCAAATATGTACTTCTAAGTACCTATAGAATTTTTTTCTACCAATCAATTTGTAAATAGCGGGGCATACCCTTGTTTTGTTTGATGGTCATAGTACTGCCTGAAGATAGAACAAGGCATAACTTTTGGGTTTACTTTATTTTGTGCACGTCTCACGTTCAGTCTATTCAACTACCTTTTTTTTTTGCGGATGCAGGTATCTGGCTTGCCTTCAGAGTTTGCAACATGAGATTAGTGTTTTGAAAAAGAAATTCGAATATCTTTTCAGGTAATTGTCCTGGCAAAACTTTGAAGAGCTTATTATTGCATCCGAGTATATATTTTCTTACTGTTTAGTCTGGTGCCAGAGCACAACTGTTTAAACAGAAACACCCCTTCAAACTTGTCATGTAACCGATGTTTTGGATATGCTTATGCATAGACCTAGCAAAACCGATCCCTCCCAAATGGGCCTAACCCAACTCGAACGTGAACCTGAGTTTTTCTGATATTACCCGAATATTACTGGCCACGAATTGACCCTTACTTCCTAAATGACTCACTAATAACTCACCGCAACTTATCTGGGCACAAAATAACCTGCCCTGGTCCAGCCAAACTTAAACGTGCTTGAAATGACCTGGATCCATACGATATGATCCGTTTATTTGTTTACTTACTCCTCTTTTTTCTCCCCCTTTAATTGTTTGTTGTAGCTGGAGCAAGACATCCTAAATAACGGAGGGATAATACCAACCATGGACTAGAGTTCTTAACTCCATCCTAAATAACGGAGGGATCATTTCTCGCAGTTTTTTGTGGCGATCAGGTATGTGAAGTATTGGCTTATTACCCCTCGGTCACTGTTTCGATAGCCATAAGTGTGTTTGTTGCTGGTCTTAATTGAGAATAGGGAAGCATGAGCTCTTAAGTTCAAATAATTAAAAGTTTAGCAAATAACCATTATGAAATCAGTGCATCAAATCCAATGCTATTTTATAAATCAGTATTCTGATGTTTCTTTTGTCAATAAGGCTTGAGGTCAAGTAGTTTGCTTCTACTTCCTTTTACTTTAATGTTTGTTTGGCTTATTCTTACTTTTTTTGGGGAGCAGGTTCGGTCCCTTGCAAGGTCTTTTGCTATACCTGGGAATCATCTTGGTCAGCAAAGTAATGGTTATCGCTGGCCTTATGGTCCGGTGCGTCCCTTACATTCATTCTATGCTTTATCTGTACATTTACACTTGTACATCTCAATGTTCCAAATCTATTTTGGCATGCATTTCTTAGAAACCTACTTTTGCTACTAACTTCTCTGTTGGTGTTGTTGTCATGTATTGATGGTACGTCCCGTGCTGGTGGCTATAATTACTCCCTTTAATTTCCCTATGGAGATCCCACTTCTGCAACTCATGGGAGCATTATATATGGGGAATAAACATGTTCTTAAAGGGATAGCAAGGTATAATGATTAGGGAATTTCAAGCAGTTTGCCTTCATGTGATATCTCACTTTTATACATGTTTTGTTGTGTCCTTATCTATTATCTATTGCCTTCATGTGATAAAAATTTCAGGGAGTAGTAGTTATATCAACATGGGATAAAAGGCGAAACCGAGTAGCTTAGAAAACTTCTCCGTCATTAATTTGTAAGTACTCCTTAAGAGAATTGGGCCTCAAGTGTCAATAATCTTTTACGTTGCAACTTCGTACTTCCGTGCTTGGCCCACTGTTCATGGGACGATGTCTTTGGTTTAACCACAGATTCCCAACACCTGCAGTTTGGACGGCCTAGATGGAAAGAGAACCTACGTCATGAATTCAGGTATGAGTCTACTTTTCTTTTTTTTGCAGATAGTCTACTTATTATGACAACACTTTGAATGCAAAACCAATAATTTTCTTAGTTTTATTTTCCGCCTGTATATTACCCGTCTCACATCTCGCATTGTTTTTTCAATAAGACAATAAAATGAGCAGCTTTCCTTAGGAACGGGGGTCTAAAAATTTAAGGCATGTGGGCATGTGGTAGGATATTTTACCCGCAATGACTAATACCAATTTGTTTAATTTAGACCGATCAGACCAATCTATCCACAAAGGATACGTGGCTGGATGCTAAACGCTAAATAACCTAAAAGGAGAAACATGGGAGGTTCACTGAAATTTTAACGTGTCGAATATTGTTACTCGGATTTGGGTGCAACTGTCAGGCACGACAAGGTGTCCAAATGTGGGATATGGCTTTTCCCAGATAGCGCGACGTGTCATGTCATTTATGCAAATAAAGGTGTCGATTAACTAACAAACTACAAGAAAGTGGTGTCGGAATAACATTATGTGCCAAATTAATGACGGATAAGGCTTAACACAACATGAATCTAATCCCTAGCTATCCCTACAAAGTGTCATGTTGTGCCAAGTCATAATCTACGACCTAACAACTTACAAATCTTTCACTTTTTTTTATACTCAACTGTAACATCACCAGTATGGCAAACAAATCTACTGCTACTGATTTTAGGTTGCTTGTCTAACTATACAATTGGTCATTTTGGCAGGTATACGGGAATAACACCCATCACTCTTTACAACCACCTTTTCATCATTAACTTAGGAAAGCCACTTACATTTCCTACTTCCACATTTATACTTCTAATGCAAACAACCACCCAAAACAGCATAGATGATGGCTTCAGAACAACCAAATACGCAGATTATGGACACCGAGGTTAGCTTTCGATTTATTCAATTATTGAATTGTATTATTATTAATTTGTAGTAAAGTAACTTTGACAATATGAAAAAAAAACCCTAATTCCATAGTCAAAAGAAGAAATTTTTTTGTGGTTTTACGATATTAGTACCTTAAAAAATGTTGAGACGACATAATACGTGTAAAGAATTAAATAAATATAAACTGTTGTTTGCTCTCAAATTTATTTGTCGTAACAAAACAAAGCGAATAGTACGCATCATGAAAAATAATGTAGAACAAATAATTTGATGTTATTTGGTTATTTTAGCTTAAGATTCACGATTATAGTTATAATCAAAACACTACTAACTTAAAATGTTACGAACAACAAAAGAAAAGGAGTTTATGAACTTGAATGAAGGGAGTAACACCTACCGACTGTCCTGCTTAGGATAAATGGAACCATAGCAAACAGCTGGTTCATAGGTTGTTTTAAAGATTTTGGTAAATATAGTCCCTTTAAAAATTAAAACGCCAAAACTTATACATCGAGTGCCACTCGAGCTAGAACTTAAGTTATATAACTGCAATATGTCCACCTTCCTAATCACCTGAAAAATTACCCTGGAAACTGAAATCCCATGTGCAACACCAATCCCAAACAATAAAATTCAAATTACATAAAAAAGGAAACAACTACGGCGTACAAAAAGTGAAGGTTGAGAATTTTTTCAATCAAGGTCGGTGGTCTACTTAAGAGAATGGTTCAGGAACGTGTTATGTCTAATCAGCTAAGGTTATACATCATAGGATGATAATACATAATACAATGAATACCAAGGGATATGATTATGATTATCTTGACCCAAAGCCGCCACTGAAGAAATCCTATTAAGAAACGGTCTTTATGTTAAAAAGATACTGGGAAAATAGAGATTCTTGTAGCCATGTAATAAGTGTGGTAGTCACAAACAGTGACACCAACCCAAGGAAAAAAAACTAACTGTGAATCCAATATGTAAAATTCAGTAGATTGTTTATCATTTATACTGTAAAGTGCTTTGCCAGGTTATTAGTTATAAGTACCCCTGAATATATGTTGAATTCTCACTTTTAGCAACCTAAATTGCAGCGAAGCAATGGTAGTATTGTATACATAACAATCCCATTCCATCCGCTCTTAAGAAAACTAACTAAGCGCCTGCAATTACATGAACCCGTATACCGAATCTTAAACAAGATGCAGAACAACGCGTACGTGTCAGTGAGCACTAACTTTGGCAATATTGAGCTTTCCTATGTAGGTGGGAGTGCTTTGACTGTCGAGGACTCATGCGATGCCGCGGCCAGAAAAGCAGTGGCAGACATAATAAGGAAATTCAATGTTATTGTGGAAGACTTCACATATGAAGGTACCCAAACTGCAGACCACTGCCGTGGTTTATACAGACTTAAGCGCAATGAAATAGACAGAATAATCAGAGGAAAAGAGAAAATAGAATTAGAAGAAACTCGGACAGAAAGTACCCCGGGTTCTAAACACATTTTCCTCGACTACCTACCCAACTTAAGAAAAATATTCAAAATAGTTAGAATACAATCCTCAACATTACAAATATTGAACATTTACCTGGAAGTTACACATCATGGTTCACCATCAAGCCTCCGCAACAAAGTTTGCCTCCAAAAATCGTAATTGGACCTCGCTGCAATACACCGGCACTAGCCAAAAACTATTTAGCAAAGAAAGCAATTGCATTCCTAATACCCACCTACAATCTCCAAATTATCGATGCAAACTATGAAAGTACATCCTCAAAATCAGCTCAAATCATGTTTGACCTTGAACTTCGGAGCTACTCATGTGTCGAAGCAATGGTGTTGGGTATTCGGGAAGAGCCCATTTATTCAGACATTCTCGTAGAAAATGACAACTTTACCTTAGAAAGGGATGTATCGGATCCGCCCAGAATTTATGAGCCTCTAGCGACAAGAAAAGAGGAAAAAAAAAGCTCACTGAAAGACCTGAGCGATTTGGTCATGTGTTTGGCAGGGCGAAACCCAGTATACTACAAAGTTTCACACCAGATCGGTGGGACTAACTATGCTTAAAAGATTGTCTCTTTCCCGCCATAAAAACACGAATTGGAAGGAAGAGGAATGTTCGTGGTTTTAAGTGAAGTAAACATGCCTAATGTTTACAACGTAGTAAGGCATCGCTTATGCGGCCGCTTTTGCATTGTATGTTATTTCAGTTAAGGTAACTAATTATAAGCACTATTAGGTAGGCCTTTCCATAAATAATAGGCACTTAGATTCCGTGTAAAAAGTGTATGCATCTAAAGAACAAATTAGTAGCACATAGGTTATTATGCGTGTGTAGTATTGCGCATAACATCACCACTGTACTAATTGGCAGCAATCGTAGTTGCAGTGCTGAAGTTTTAAAATCATGTGCGGAAGTTTTTTAATCATATGCCGTATTCTGAAAAAAGTAGCTCTGTCAGTGTGGCATCAGAAGCCAACTTATTGCCTTAAACTAACCGCAAATTGTTGACATGAATAATCAGAGACGGAAATGAACACATATTGAAAATCCAAAACACCAAAATATAGAGTTAATGTCATATAGCTTCAGGAAATAAAGGTCTAAACATGGTTTACCAATACTTTAGGCAAATTACAAAGTCATCAATGGAGTTAGTGTCTTGAAAGTGTAAATAAATATACGTGAGCCAGGTATGCAACAAAAAAAAAGACGACAAAGTAACATACTATACATAAAAGCACTTGGTAATACCACAGTGTCTGTGGCATGTGAGGTATGATTGAAGACTATAATTCTAACTGCAATTAATGGCCATACTGACTTGATGAGACAAAGTACACCATCTAATACCTTGAACACCCGTTGAACACCCGGAAGTTGGACAGTTCGTAATGCCAATAAACAGACAAGTATGCAATCTTCGGGAAGCCCGACACTAGACCACGCGAAATTATATTACCATTCATCTTTCTATATATTAAAGAGAAAAAATGTCAGTACTTTTATTAAATATTGTGCTATTGTCCATTTATCGTCTGGTTGTTTATCAGGAACGAGAGTCATGCGCCCGCTACTTACCGGAACTTACCGGAGCTGCTCTATTCACAGCGGTAAGCTCCCTTATTTTAGTCGTGTGAGCTACACATAGACGTTGGCTTGTGGCAGAGTGTAGCAAGCATAACGAGATGAAATAGAATGCCATAGCCCACTATTAACTCCGTTCATTTGAATGCAGGAGCGGGAAAAAAATTGTGATTAACGTGGGGAAATAAGCAAAGACATGAGCCCACTGCTTGACATTGTTGAGCTCCCTTATTCTAGATCATCATCAGCTATTGAACAAACACCCTAACAGCCAGGTCTGTCGCGTGGTTTAGTTGGCCCTTTTTTAAAATTAAAATCAATTGACGGGTGTAGTAGACAACTAACTGTGTTCACCTCGGTGCAGGGAGAGAGTTTTATAGTGTAAGGTGCGTAATGAAAGTCAAGTACTCAGAAACCGTTATATGCACATTGGTTAGTTCCTTACTACATTACTATCTGACTCGTGTAGACAACTAACTGTGCTCACCTCAGGTGCAGGGGAAGAGTTTTGGTTAACGCAGCGCAGGGTGCACAATGAAAGTCGAGTACTCGAAAACAGTTATATGCCCATTGGTGAGTTCCTTACTGCATTTCTATATGACTCGTGTAGCATTTCACTCCACCAAACCCAATCCTACACCTCCACCACCCCCCCCCCCCCACAAAACACCCACGACCACTTAAGCGCGCACACGCACATACTATAACATCTTAGGTCTATAGAAGAAAGAATTCTACACCAGAACACATTGATATGCATTACACTATGGGGGCTCTACCGCTCAATGTTGGTAAGCAACAACTTAAGCTTAATAGTTTCGCACAACATTTAGTTCATTTCTGCCACAAATTTAGGAAAACAATAACATTTTGAAGGAAAGGTACATTCGTAAAAAGAAAATACAGCCATGCCGAATTTAATTAAGGCCAAACAGCTTTAGGCACTTGCCCCACAATTATAGCCACATTGTTAGTAAAATTGACGATTGCAGCTTTCATCGGAAGCGGAAGCGGAAGCGGAGGAAGACTTCCCCTCTTGTCGTTGTTGTGTTAGTCGCTCATCACCCTTAGCTTGAATGTGGTCACAATATATATCCATGATATTAAGCATCTCCCGCTCACCATCTTGACAGATGAAAAATCTACCTCTCGCCTCACAAAGATCAACCACCACATTCCAGTTTAAGATTGCCTCAAGCCTTTCAAAGAACATGATGATGTCACCCTCTAATTGTTTAAGAACCTTACGCTTATACTTCACAATTTCTACACCCCATGTTACACACCTTATTAGAGTACAACACAAATATAACATAAAGCACAATGAAAGCGAAATTGTTTAGGACTTACCGTCTGGAACAATATCACTCAGCACTGGAGTGATCTGCGTCGTGTCCTCCAAAATAAGATGGCAAAGCCTACCCAAGTTTGGTTCTTGCTCACTTAGTAAGCTCCAAATTACATCTGATGTCATGACTATGTTGAGACGGTTGAAAAGTGTAGGCACTTCCTCGGCAATGAAATCAAGTTTCTCCTGGATACTCCTAACTATGAGAGCGTTCCTAGACATCCTAGCAACAAGAGTAAAAATGAGAGAGCAGCACACAAATAGGTAAGACGGGTATGAATATGTCTGGAGAGAGACACTTCTATGTAAAAAGATTGGAGCAAATAATTTATAGATAAGATCACATATGATACCCCACAGTGCAAGGAGGTTTATTATTGTTCCAACATGACCTATGCTGCTCTCAACCACACGTTTTTTTTCTCCATAAATTCCCATTTTCTAGAATTACTGTGGATAACATGTGGTTATTAAACAAACTTTATGAAACCCAAAAAATTGGTTCCACTTTATTTAGTTCACGGTTGACCAAAAAAAGTGCTTTAAATTACACAAGTGTAAACCATTGATGAGGAAATCACCTTAGCATACTTAAATTGGTATGAAAACCATTAACCTATCTACTAGAATGGGCCGCAAATTTTTTTTCCGACACGGTCTATGTGACAAAAAATATCATAGAAGTACTGACATACAAATCGATAGTCCCACTCGCTTAACGAAACTTGTCCAATAAAAGTCAGTACAATACTCTTTAAGATTCTCGGAATAGGCGGTTGTCTCGGTTATCTCGGTTGTCTGTTGTTAAATTGTCTTCGTTAATACCGTCAATTAGAGGCAAATATAATTAAAAACAAAAAACGTGTTTTAAAAAAATCCAAATGTGACAACTTTTCAGCTCTTATAAAATAATACAACCTTTACTAATGATAAGTGATATTTTGTACTGATTTATCCCCCGTTTTAGCTCGATTTCCATACGATTTATGCACTTTGTTAAGTGATTAACGAGCTGATATTGCTATTCTAGTTGTTTTGCGTGTTTTGACTCGTTTTATAGGAAATGAAGCGGTTTTGCTATATTTTCCTACTTTATGGAGCAAAGGCACTAGGATACGAGTTTTCAAGGAATTGATGATAGCCAGTTCACGATTTGATTACGATTCCGCTACATCCTTCCTCAATTGGATTTATCTTGGACTTTGGCTTTGAAACTCAAAAGAAAACATCAACCCAAGACAAAAGAAGATCAGCCCAAGCCCAATTCCGTATTGCATTGACCAAGACCAAGGCATAGGATTCCGTGCCTAAGACGAAAAGACGGAAGAATCCATCTTGCACACTTACCCGATCGGATTACCATATACCCGATCGGGTATTTCTGCAATTGGACGTTACTTAGCTCTTCTTCAACCGAGCTTAAATGAGTGCATTAATGCTTTGACTAGGGTATGAGTTTGGACGAGGGATCAACAGCCATGCAGCCCTATAAAAGCCAATGATCATCACACACAATTATCATCTCTTAATATATCTCTTATCATCTTTTTATCATACTTTCATACAATAACACATTTCATAGTTTATTTCTTCCTTACAAGTTTTAGAATATAGTTTATTTCTTAGTGTTTTTTTAGTGTTTTAATAGCTTTTGTTATTGGATATTTGTTCTTTACTTTCGTTCTTATATATTCATATTCCAAACTTGGTAATTCTCTATCTTTTACTATGCAATTTTCATCATGAACCTTAATTTAATTAATATTATTTTCATATTGTTGTTGGTTAGGAAATAAATCTAAAATTAATTTAGTTAAAACCAAAATATTGTTTAGCATGTCACATTATAATTTACCTAATCATATAATCCTAAAAATTGTCATTAGATTCACTACTAGTATAATTACCTTAATCACTTTAGTATTTATATTTCATAGTTTAATTTCCTACATCTTTTTCTTATTAATTTACTTAATCACATGATCACATAAATTAGATTAATTCTAATATTGTAAAATTATCATTGTGTAAATAAAATAAATAGAGTTGTAATATTGAAATAGTTTACGAGTTAAATGAATTAAAAGAAGAGTAGATACCAATTGAACCATCTAGTTGTTTCTGCCTTTGGTTGTGTCAAATTCTATAACTATGTTTAGTGGCCATGAACAATTGTTTGTATTAGTCAATTTCTATCTTTATAACGAGAGTTGGGATGGGAATTAGGACTGCCAATAGGGGTTTAGTGACCTAACCATGCTGAGAGGACGTTAGGACCCACTAAAAGGTCGGTACGAATCCGAAAGGAATATACCGCTACAAGGCCTAGACAATCATAGTAATTCTAATGTTGGTATCAATGAAACTTTTAATTAATTTTACATGTATTTCTCTTTCACTATATCAACTTGATTAGATAGTTTATTTTACCGTATTAGATAGTTTATTACGTTGTTATCTAGGTAGTTTACTTTATCGTCTTTCTATTTCCGTTCTTAGATAGTTTACTTTATTATTATTATCTAGTTTATTAGTTTAGTTAGATAGGCTTTCAATATTGTCATTTAAATATCGTGTTTAGTTAGAATTTAATTGTTGTTATTCGGATCAGAGCACTTCCCCGATCGGGTACGTGACAACCCGATGGGGTAAGTAGTCTGTTTTGAGTTTTACATTTTGCAATTTACATATTTGTCATTTACGTATCGTCATTTGCATACTTGTCATTTTATTTTATGTTAGTAGTTTAGACAACCACCTCAAATGACTCGAACTTAAATAAAAATCATCCATAGCAATTCATAGTTAACACGTACTCCCTGAGGATCGACACCCTACTTCCCTAATTACATTCCTTATGTTGTTAGCCTAAGTGCGGGTAATTATTTTTGTATCGGGACCGCGACATAACCGATCAACTAATCTTACAAAAAGATCCCACAAATCGTTTCAAGTCAAGTTGCACCAGACTTTGATAGTCATCAAGATAAAAAGGTCATAATTAATTAGAGGAATAAAAAATGCGCACTTTCAAGGGCCCGTTAATTTCAATGTACAAATTCATTCCAATTATCCTATTAGCTGTTTCTTATGTCTTAGGTTATTAGCCTATAAAACGACATTATTCGCTCTAATTAAACCACCTTGTGAGATCTTTTTAAAATAATTGCCAAAGGGATTAAGAACCAGCCCCCTAAAAAAAGGACCAGAAATACTATTGAGTTCAGAGATTTAGAAGTATAATTTATTAATCATAGATCACACATTCACCAGAAGAACAAAGATATTATAAACTGAATCAATATTTTAATTGCATAATGCCCTCATTTTGTTTTACCAACAACAGTTGTTACTATTCAGTGCTCATTTGTACCATATAACCATAAAATTTAGGTAATTGTGCACAAACATTGAGGCAATCAGAGTCACTTCAAAATAAAATAGTATGTCATCAAATTGAGCCTGACCATACCTATAGCTCTAATTATCAAACTCTAAAAGTATGGTCTCTTTCTAAACTAACTGTTTGCACAGTATTTTAGAACTACCAAACTGCTTATATTTTAAAGTCTCGTCTATGTTAGTGTCTTTCCTGTCTGTTACATCTTTGTCTCTCTCTCTATATGCCCAAATGTGTGCAGTGAAGAGCATAACTGAGTAAGGGAATTTTATGCCTCCAAAAAACTATGCACATATTATACCTGTTAAATAACACCTTTCTGTCTTCTTACCATAGGTAACGCAGTAAAATTGCAATTCAGCAACTATGGCTTCTGCCATTTCAGAGGTAATGAATTCATAAATTTAAATCTCTGTTTCAATCCTTTTCTTTAATGCAAAATAAAAGAGTAACAATCCTTTATATTACAGCTATGTAACTGGCCATAGTAAAACATAAAATGAATCCTTTATTACTGATGACAGTCCTTAATAGTGATTGCTCTTAAAGTTAAACAAATGTGCTCTAAATAGTCTCTTAAGGCTTAAAAACGTGCAAAATAGATTAGGTACATCAAAAAATATTGTATTACACACTACAGTATATGGTATTATGTCGTCGTTTTAATCTTTCCTTGATCTTTAGAAACATTATTGTTTGACAAGATGATTAACTATTTATTAGTGCGAACTGTAGTTAGTAAACATGACCAACTTTATATTACTGCCAAAATAGAATAGTTTTAATAATCGATGTGAAGTTCACAAAATATTATTCAATGCCCTCAACTTGTTTTGCTCTTAGTAAGTTTTCGTGAATAATCTATGGTCTTGTTCAACACCTACCATTTGTAATATATGACTCGCTTTTTTTAGGCATAAGTGTATGTGTTACATGAACCTGGCAGTCAAGTCATGCTAAGTTGTACGAGGGATAAGTTACTTGTGCTTCCCAGTGTATGATAGTTAGTTTATATTACTATATTTTTTTTACTCATATACTTGGGTTATAATTTTAAAAATTATGCCTTTGCTGTTTCTCTTCGGAGATCAAACCTATAATTATGCTTATTTCATGAATATGCAGTTAATGCTAAGTGTTCCAGAACAACATTTGAGCAGTAATCCGATTCCAAGCGCAATTGAAAAACAGCCAACCCGAGTGATAATCCTATTCCGACCTCTACTTAAGCAACTCACTAAGCACCTTGATTTTCCACCACCCTTTTATGAGCTATTAGGCCCTCCATACGACGATGCACTTGTGTCAGTTACGGTCAATTGTGGACCAGTAACTTATAGATATGTAGGCGGCGTTTCTTCAAACGCTCAGACCTCTTGTGAGAAGGCTGCGCATAAAGCTGTTTTAGATCTCGTAGACAAATTTGAAGTCTGGGTTGAGGATATTTCAATGTGCAAGAAAAGGGAAATCGACCGTTGTGCTGATCTATTTAATTTAAAGCGCGCTGAAATAGCTAATCTAATCAAAGGTGCCACCTTTGGTTCTCTCCTCCTAGAGAAGGTACCTCTAGCCCCCCTCTTGGCCACATATCTTTGATTGTAGACTTCACGTCAATCCTAAAAAGAGTTCACGAAAAAGTCGACTTTCAAAGCAGCGAACAAGAAACCATTGCACATGGCAATTCTAGGTACACCTCATGGGTCACCATAACATACCCCATAGGTAGTCTTAATACAAAGACAATTTTCAATATTTCTGCTGATAATATTCGGGATGCAGAAAACAATCTAGCAAAGAGGGTAATCGAATACCTGATTCCTCTCTACAACCTTGAGATTGTTGATGTGAACTACATCCCTCCCGGTTTCGCCAAAGACTCTTTCTTGCGTGACATGGAGAAGGATAGTTATACATCAATGAAAGAAAGGGTGCTTGGGGTCAAGGATGTCGCTGAAACTTCATACTATCTCATCCCCGAAAAATGTACAACTCCCCGAGACAAAGCATCTAAAATTCTCAGAATGGCCTGCCCTCCTCCCAAGCCTAAGAAGAAAAAATACAAATACGTCCCAAAAAATCTCACTATTACACAAGGGATGGGAAGTGGTCAAAAAGAGTTCTTCAAAGTCCCTGAAGATCTAGGAACCCTGTTCAAAAGCAACTCTAAAGACTGAAGTTCTGTAAGGCAAGCTGGAATAACTAAGTATTGTATAGTTTCTTAATTTATGATTTTACAGCCATCGTTTCTAGGAGATGTTTAAGTAAGTTACGATGTTGAATTGTGCTACTATAAAAACCCAAAAGTAGAACATTTCACATTCAGTTGCCTTTTAAGCTTGTTTTTTTGGGTAAAAGAAGGAACTTACACAAACCACAATCTAGCATAGAGCATGTAGCCTTGTTTAGGAAAACGTTTTGGGGGCAGAGGCACTTATTGTAATGACCTATTGTGCTATTAAGTTGGTGGTTACCGCTTTCGCACACTACTGCACTGAATATATTTTGACAACTGTAGTACTGCTGCAGCTTATTTGTGCCACTATGTCTATACTTTATGACAGTTGTTTAGCCTCGCTTGTTACTTGTCTGAACTTGTTCTCACAAATCGTTTAATCGTATGACATTTGGGCATATATTTACAGTGATAGTAACTTTATTATTATGTTGCAGCTACTTGCTATTCTACCATTGGCGGTCATGCACACCATAGGAGATCATCTCAGGAACATGGGCTTGGAAAGTTGGTTGTATATTTTACACAGACTCGGGTCGGGTGCTTACAAACCGAATCTCCTTGGTTAGCTCCTTACTGCATCTCTATCAAACTATGCCACTTTTGATTTAAGACAAACAGCCTAACGACTTACCCCATAACAACATAAACAATTAGAAAATTTGATGATTGCAGCTGTGATCAGAAAGAAGAGGCCGACTACCTCTCCTCTTGTCGTTGTTGTCTTAGCCCCTCCTCACGCTTAATATGATCACAATATATATCAAGGATACTAAGAAACTCTCGCTCACCATCTTGACATATGAGAATCTGCCCTCTTGCTGCACAAAGATCAACTACCACATTTCACTTTAGAATTCCCTAATGCGCTTATGCTCGACAATGGTTATAAAACACGTTTAAAAAGTGGATAGAGTCCAACACAAATATAACATAAACTTCAGTGAGAATATAGGCAATTTACTATTTTAGGACTTACCATTTGGAACAATATCGCTCTTTGGTTCTTGCTCGGTGAGTACGCTCCAAATTGCATTTGAGGTCATGACTGTTTAGGCGGCTAAAACGTTTAGGTTTTTTTTGGGCAATGTAATCAAGTTTGCCCTGGATACTTCTAACTACAAGAGTGTTCCTAGATATCCTAGCAACAATAGTAGAAACTAGGAAGCAAGAACAAAATGGTAAGACAAATTAAATATGCATGTGTGTGACAAAGAGACGTGTCTATGTAAACAATCAAGAGTCGTTAATTTATAGATGACGTTGGATATGCTTCTCTACAGCACATAGAAGTTCATTATTGTTCCACCAGGAAAGAGGTCACTCTTAACAACACATTCTTACTTTTGAACCTATGAAATGCTATAGTATTGTTGTGGAAAGTATGTGGTCAACAGAGAGGCAGCCTCATTTTTAAAAAATTGGTTGCGATTTGTGCGGTTGATCAGTAACCAGTTTTGAACGATCACTTCTTCAGCCTAAGTAATTGGCAGGCTAAATTAAGTCGCTCTAATTGAACAGATTCATAAAGCTCTCTTTTTAATACTTGCGGGAAAGAATAAGAATAGACACAACAATAATGAATCACAAATAATATTGAGTTTAGAAATATATGAGTAATCTATCAAGCATGGATTTGTAACTGCAAAAAATATTAGATGAACAATTATACATAAAAAAAAAATTGTAAGATGAATCAATAGGTTTTTTGCCGAATTTGCAAAAAATAAGCTAACTTAGTACAACCCAGAAATACATGTAAAATGAAACAAAAAAAAAAAATTAGCAGATCCACAAAAAAATAGTAGCTGCTAGTACACATATTCTTTTATACCATGAAACCATGCTTTTTTATTTATTTAAAAAAAGGCCATTCAAAGTCACTTCAAAGATCACAGGAGTATGGCCAAGTTGTGTTTTTTTCCCCTAAAACTATTAACATAGTACCTTCTAACTAACACACATGCTTATAATTTCAGAGGCCTTCTCTATGTGAATGTCTCTCCTCTGTTTTATATCCATGTCTCTCTCTATGCAAGTATGTGTGCACCTATATAACAAAGTAAGAAAATTTTGTGTTTCCCCAATACTGTACACAAATACATGCCGTAAACTCACCATTTTTTTGTCTTCTTTCCACAGGTAACAATACAAGCTGCAAATTTAAAGAATATGACTTCCACCGGTTCACAGGTGATGACTTGATAATTGTAACCCTCCATTTTGGGAAATGGCTTCATAATTTAAACCCTATGCTTTAGGTCTTTACTATGACGCAAATTTGCATTAATTAACCAAGTCGCATTCAACAATGCGAGTATAAAAGGAGGGCTTTTTAATGCTAATTTAGTAGTTAATTATGGTTACTCTTAAAGCTAAAGAAATATCAGTTGTACCCAGCTCATGGTAGAAAAAAACACATTGAAAGTCTCTAAAGATATAAAGATCGGAAAAATAAAACAAGTATAAGATGAAATTTTATATTACTGGATACATCATATGCGGTCATGTCGTGTTTTTTTCCTTTCTTTGAAATTATAAACACGATTGATTAACCACGTTTTAATGCCTATTTGAAATGTTGTCAGCCGACACTTTTATGACTTGACCATTCCTGTTATGGCGTCTTGTAAATTTGACCGAAAATAGTTTTAGTAATAATTTTTAGCTTCGTGATACAGTATTTGACGACCTCATATTATTTTACCATCCATGGCTGCATAAGTTTCGTCTTGATGGCCACTCTATAACCTTATTAGAAACCTACCAGTTACGATGTAAATTGGCTTTCTTTTGTTGGGGGAATAGAATCTTTACATTCTTTAGTGGCTACCAGAGGTCGTTAAACCGATATAATAAAGCATCGACGACCCTGTCTTTAATCAATAATTAACGCAATTGCTCGTTGAGTAGATTAATGCTTCATGACTTTTTACGAGGGAGTGGTGCTAAATGATTTAGGGGATAAATTACTTGTGCTCGTCAATGCATGTGTAGCAGTACTTAGTTTGTACTATTATACCTGTTCTCCATCTTCGTAAGTGAGGAAATTTTAAAAGTACTTCCTTTGCTATTTGTTTTCTATGATTGCACTTATTTTATCAGTATGCAGTTGGTGCTTGGTATTCTTGAGAAGCACATGCCCGGTCATCCAATTCAAAAAACTTTAGTAAATCATCTCTAAAAAAGCCTGCTATTAAATAGGTGAAGGGAAGTGGCCATCAACTACTCTTCAAAGTCCATGAAGACGTAGCGCCTCTCTTCAGGCCCTCCTGAAGACTAGATTCTGTAGCGCTAGCTAAAATAACCATGTATAGTATGGTACACTTAATCTATGTACAACCATTGTTTCTAGGAGAAGTTTAGGTAAGTTTTGGTGTTGAACTGTGCTACTACAGAAACCAGAACTAAAACTAGCAAGTTCACATTATGTATGCATGTTTTGGCTAGATTTTCGAAAGCTACGGAACTTACTAGAACCGGCATTTAGATCAGTTCCCAGCGATTTGCCTTGTTTTCGGTTAATTTTTGAGGGAAACGACACTTTTGTTGTAATCGCTTATGCACTATTGTAACCATAGAGCCAATCAATTGTGTGCTCTTTTAATTGGCTTAATGTATTTTAGAATCCCAAGGCTAAATATGAATGCTAAAAGACTTTGATTTCTGTTTTGAGTCTGCTGAATGTGCTTGCTTTCTGAATGCAACTTTATGTATTAACAAAAAAAATTCAGTTTACATATTGGTAATCTTTGTTTGCTGCTTTTGCGGTCAAACACTCCTAAACATCGATTAAGTTTGGGAAAGCAGGTGTGAAATCAGTATTTTGTCCCTCATTTTTTCATATCAATGGCTTACGAGGCTGGAAATGTTGGCTTGGCTATTTGCAGTTGTGTTGAAGAGCGTTGCCCATCAAGCTGCATCGTACTTTTTACCTCCACATCGTAAAGTTGAGTTAGGCGAACTGACTACAGTGGTTTTAGAGCAAGTATAACTTCATCGTCAGGTATTGTCTAACATGTCTTCATAGTTGTCAACCAAGTGTGTCTACCTTACACCGGCCAGGCTGCTGGCCAACAAGGAGGCTTTACTACTGAAATCGGTTTCTGACTCCAAAAGATACCTGAGTTGTGTCACACCTGATCCATTTTCATAATTGATGAGTGAATTTCTAATATGCGACATGGAACACATGTCTCTTTCAATACTATACTTAAATTGCCATCATTAGGAATTGCCGGTAGTGTCACCCCTGAATAAAAGATTCTCAATCCTGTTGAATCACATTTATAAACATACTTGATGCTTTATCAAACAAATTATAGCCTGGGATGTGCTCTCTCACCAGTACGCCAAAATAACTTGTCTAGATAGAACACATGCATTCAATTTAGTTTTAACAGTTATAACATTATGACATAACATCACTACTAAAAGTAATTGTCGGAAGTGTGTATAAGGGTCTCACGTTTTAGACTTGTTTGTCTTACATTAGACCACGAACCTACCATATGCATATTAATATTCGTTCGCCGGGCATTGATTGTCCTGGAGTAGCCATGTCAAGCAGTGTTTGTACTAATACACCTACACCTAACCGCATTTTAGGTGGTACAACCTAATTCAACATGTTATTTGCCGGTGGCCTCAAACCATACTTAGAATTGGTCAGATTTAGAATGAATGCTCTAGAGGAACTGGACAGTTTCCCATATTACCCATCATCGCCTCAGGTCAGGCAAGGAAAGCGTTCTAGATCCGGACGTCGACAAATTAATATAGACGAGCAGAGGTACGTGTGACTGCCCTGTCAATTATTCATGACTCGATCATCCTTTAGCATGCTTACATTCATGTGTTGCACAGTAGCACTTCGGCCACGTTGTTATCAGCGCGTGCACCAAAACAGACGCGGGTTCTAGCTGCACAACGACAAAGTAAGTTACTGGTTAAGATTTCAATGTTTCAATGTGCACTCTTTATCGCACTGTCCTCTTCACTAATATTAGCGCACTTGCTAACGTGCCATTGGTAGGAATACCGGCAGCACATACTGGTCAACCACTGCCAAACGAACCATTGAAACTTCCGTAGGCTACGTTATGCCATAAATGCCTAGCAAAGAAGTTTTCATATGAGTCACCCCTATTTTGTTGTTCTGATGGAGAAATTGAACTACCTTCAAATGAGTATCCCCAAGAATTGGTTAGGCTATATACTGCACCTGATGAAGATGCAGTTCACTTCCGCAAGTATGCAAGGGTCTACAATAACCTATTTTCTTTTAGCTCTATTGGTGGTCGTATCGATGCCAAGACTCAAAAAGGTATTTACGTCTTTAAACTCCATGGTCAAGTCTATCACCACGTACCCAACTTGATTCCAAATGAAGGGAAACCCAAATATTTGCAACTATATTTTTATGATGGCCAGTATGAAGCGCTCAATCGAGCAGGCTGCATTCCAGAATTAAGAGAAGATGTAATAGCTATCCTAATGAAAATTACACAAACAAATCCATATGCAAAATTATTTCGTTCCCTAAAAGACATACCTATACATGATCATACCCAAATACTGTTAAACAGGGACACAGTGTTGGACCAACGTGTCTATAATACACCTACCTCTGATGAGGTGGCTGTTATATGGACTGAAAGTTCATCTTCCAGCCAGTCTAAATAGTCCACATATAACTGTGACTGGTAATGACAATGATTCACATAGAATCATGCATTACTATGGGTGCTACGACCCTCTACAATATCCGTTGTTATTCCCGTGTGGGGAATGTGGATGGGTTCAGGGCCTAAAAAAAAAAGTGAGGAACGAACCGCCACCACCGCCACCACATACCACATTGCCGGGTATTCCAGTCGTAGAACCCACATGCACAGTTCAAAGCATGTTAGAGGATGAATCAAGGCGTATGTATGCTAACAACTTTTAGTTTGTCTATATTTCTAAGTACTCCGTTCTAAATGACTTGGCCAGCTTGTCCCTAAACCCATGAATTACATTTTAAAGGAAAAAATATCATGTAGGCGCTATTACAATTACAAACTACAAAACCGTCCACAAAACATGCTCCTAAGGGCTGGTCGATGCTTTCAACAGTACATTGTGGACATGTATGTGTAGATTGAGAATACTAGACTTGATTATTTTAGAAACAACCAAGACACGATAAGAGCTGAGTTATACCAAGGTATACTCGACACTGTAGAGGCTGGTGAAAATTGTGCATCAAATATTGGAAAAAGATTCATTCTTCCACCGACTTTCTTAGGCGGACCTCGTGACATGAAGATAAGGTACCTCAATGCAATGGCTCTTGTTCAAATATATGGGAAGCCTGACTTGTTTGTGACCATGACTTGTAATGCAAATTGGCCCGAAATTAAAGCAGAACTGGGACCAGAAGAAGTCGTACAGAACCGGCCAGATTTGGTAGCTAGGGTTTTCCGGGCAAAGTTGTTGGCTCTAAAAAAACAGATTGTGGACCAAAAAGTATTTGGAGAAGTCGATGCTTTCGTCTATGTAGTTGAGTTTCAAAAAAGAGGGTTGCCCCATGCCCACTTCCTCATCATTCTAAAACCCGGTGACAAGTTGAAATGCCCGGCCGATTTTGACAAGTTTGCGTGCGCCGAGATTCCCCAGCTCACTGCATTTTCACTCCGAAAATCAGTTCTAAACCACATGATGCATGGGCCTTGTGGGAATTTGAATTCAGAGTGCCCGTGCATGAAACATACACCCACTTTAGGCAAGTGCAAGTACGAGTATCCAAAGGCGTTTGCTACTGAGAGCACGAATAATTCTGCAGGTTACCCTGTATATAGGCGGAGAGACACATGTGAGACTGTAGTCATTCGAAAAGCTTCATTGAACAACCGATGGGTGATACCCTACAACCCTTATTTATTAGCCCTTTTTTATTGTCACTTGAATGTTGAGGTTTGCTCAACGATGCATGCTGTGAAGTACCTGTATAAGTACGTGTACAAGGGACATGAAAAGATTTCCTTTAATGTCGTCGTGGGTAAGGAAGTCAGGATAGTTGATGAGATAGAGCAGTTCCAATCCGGACGCTGGGTGTCCCCATGTGAGGCGGCATGGCGTATCTTTGGATTCGATCTCTTTGAAATCCAGCCACCTGTCATGCCACTACAAGTGCACTTACCAAATATGCAGACTTTTCATCTAAGGCCAAGCGAGAGCTTGACCAGTGTTGTTGCAAACGAAAAGAGAGCTCGCACACCCCTCACCGAGTTCTTCAAGGCGAGCGCTATTGAAGATTTCCCAAAACTACTCTACAACGAATTCACCGAGCACTATCGCTGGCAAGCCGGGATGAAAAAATGGTTAAAAAGGAAAACAAAGCTCATCACAGTTGGTAGACTTGTTTTCGTGGCACCGGCAGAAGGAGAAAGATATTTCCTCAGACTCTTGCTACTACATATACGTGGACCTATATCATTTGAGTCCCTTCTTACAGTGGATGGGTATAAATGTGCAACATTCCAGGAAGCAGCTCTAAGGCACCGCCTCCTTGAACATGATGACATTGCTGAGTTGTGTCTGACAGAGGCATGCCAAGTGCAAATGCCAGTTGCACTTCGTCGCCTATTTTCAACATTACTCATATTCGCACAACCAAAGGACCCAACATTGTTATGGCAGAAGCACTACGATGCATTATCAGAGGATCATCGGCACAAATACCCGGGTAACACTCACAAGGTGAAACAACTCACAGCATGGTCAATTGAGCAATATTTAGAGACAATAAGAAAGACGTTAAAGTTCTTTGGCTTGGATCATCTAGATACATGCAATGACGATGAACTCAGACGAACCAGAGATATTGTTGATGCACTAGACGCACCCATACCAGATGAATGTAGGGCATGTCAAGCAATGCTGAATTTAGCACAGCGAGAAGCGTATTCCACTATAATGGAGCATGTACAAGAAGGAAAACCTGGTGCTTTTTTTGTGGATGGCCCGGGTGGGACAGGAAAGACATTCCTGTACAATGCTCTATATGCTGAAGTGCGCTTAATGGGGAAGATCGTCTTGCCAACAGCCACGTCGGGCATCGCTGCTTCGAACATACCTTCGGGTCGAACAGCTAACTCCCGTTTCAAAAATCCTATCGATTCTGACGTTTCCCTTGCATGTGACGTTTCTAAACAAGGCAGTCTAGCAGCTTTAATACAGGCTACTAGCTTGATAATATGGGACGAAGCTTCAATGGCAAGGAAGCAAAATGTCGAATCCTTAGACCTTCTGCTTAGAGACCTTTGCAAGCCAAATCTGCTTTTCGGGGGTAAAGTTGTTGTGTTTGGGGGCGACTTTCGACAAGTCCTGCCAGTTCTGCCTCGAAAGTCACAGCGTGATGTTGTTGAGGCAAGCCTAGTGAGCTCAGAACTCTGGCCTAAGTTCAGAAGGTTTAGGCTAACTGAGAATATCCGTGCACAAGCTGACCCCGCATTCGCGTCATTCCTACTTTCCTTAGGGAACGGAGAACTACAAACTAAAGAGAGTGAATACATACAACTGCCACAAGGAATTGTCAAAAATCCTGAAGAAATTGGCGCATCCCCCATTGATGAGCTGACAGTAGCAGTTTTTCCAGAGTTGGATCAACGGGTATTTAATTCTGACATCTTCACGACAAGGGCAATATTAACTCCACTCAATGACGACGTTGATGTTATAAACAATATTTTAATCGACAAGTTTCCGGGGGAATATGTGAAATACAAGAGCTTTGATTCAATGCTTGTTGATAACTGTAATGTCTACCCAGCAGAATTCATTAACAAGCAGTGTCCGGGAGGCATGAGTCCACACGAACTCATTCTCAAAGAAAATTGCCCCGTGATTTTGTTGAGAAACCTTCAACCGTCGTTTGGGCTCTGCAACGGCACGCGACTTATTTGCAAGGGATTTTTCCCGAACTCAATTGAATGTGTAATTACAACTGGCCACCACAAAGGAGAACACGTGTTCATCCCGCGCATCAAGTTACGCCCTCCTGCTTCGACAAGCTACCCTTTCCAATTTCAACGAACTCAGTTTCCTTTGAAACTTAGCTTTGCAATGACAATTAACAAATGCCAAGGGCAGACCCTAAGCAAGGTTGCCGTATATCTACCCCGACCATGTTTCTCTCATGGCCAGCTCTATGTTGCACTATCTAGAGCCCAGAGGGCTGAACAAGTTGCAGTAATAGCTGCAAAGGCCCCTGCAGGACTGGCACATAACTATGTAACGAATCTCGTTTCTTATGATGCCTTGCGTCTTGCGGGAATCATTTGAATTCCCGGCCACGTACATGTATATTTTACATAAATATTATCGTTTACTGTACATCCAACCGAAACTTTTCCAACCCCCAGAGTGTGTATTATCACCTCCTAAAATTTAATAAACTGCATTCTAAGATGTAACCGCTACTCTTGTCAGGTGCCATGTTTATAACTATTTTGAGGAGAACCATGCGGTGAAGAATATCCAAGTATCAATATCCTTACTAATGGTCGGTGAATGCACGTAGGTGAATGCACGTACCTGTCAACGCCACGCTATAACTACTATGTTAGTTAAACATGGATTTGTGCACACGACTCAAATTCATATGTAATTATGTTTAAGCCAGCGACTTGATATCAGCTATTAAAGTAATTCTGTCACTGTTGTTTCTTGCTAACCTCAGCGCCTCCTTAATTGTTTTTGCGTCCTATGTGCCTACAAAAGTGAAAACGGAATATGGAATTACAATTATTATTTCACTTTTTTTTATTTATTAATTTACAATTATTCTTTTAGTTATTACTATTATTACTATTATTATTATTATTATTATTATTATTATTATTATTATTATTATTATTATTATTATTATTATTATTATTATTATTATTATTATTATTATTATTATTATTATTTTTCATTAAAATAAAATAAAATGAAAAGTTTACATGAAGTTGGTGGGGAGCCGAGAGACAATCTGGGCCCCACCCCCTTAGCTATAGCAAAGCTAATCCTAGTAAAGATATAAGCGGCCACCCGAGCCCCAACATCCTGAGATACCGAGAACTTCTGGATCCGCTTGAGCAAGTCAACAGCATCCGAGCCCAGCTCCCCAAGCGAAGAGAAAGAGAAGGGTAGGAAACCATAGCCAGCAGCCGCGCATAAATCCCCATACTTAGCACATTTGCGCTGAGCAGCATCTGCGACAACCCGTCCCGGCACAAAATCGGACATCCCAGTCTGAGTCAAGGGGGAAGACCCTGTCAAATCAACACACACATCGCGCCCTCTGTCCCAGGAATAAAGTAGCAAATCCGCAGGACGAAGAGATCCGCCATGCCCGTCAACCAGACCGATATCAACCTCCTTGCCCGTAGAAATACCAACCCTATAGCATATGTCAAATAAAGTGTCACGAACTAGGTTATGCCGATGCTTAACCCCCACAGTACCAGTACAAGAAACCGCGTGGTCCCCAAAAATATCATCAGCAAAATCCGAGAGCAGACAGGACAAGGCCTAGATACACCGAATAACGGAATACCCAGTCGATACCCAAGCACACTACGCTAAGTCCTACCGTTCATAGTCTGACCCAACCCAGAGATAGGGACCGCACGCAACCAATCAGAGGAGTGGGTACCCTGCTGAGACTTCCATAACGCAAGTTGTCACGGTGTCAAAGAGAAAACAGATTCCGCAGTAGCAACAATCCTCGCAAAATATATATCTGCCAGTTTCTTCATAAGTTTGGGGGCAGCGATTTCACTAGGATCACATAAAAAGGCAGAACCTGTAGTCTCAGAGAACACCCGCAAGGCAGCATCGAAAGTAGGACCAGCATCCACAATAACAGAAGGCCGTAGAAGCTTAGCCTGCAAATCAGCAGACTGCAAACGGGACGCCAAAAAAGCATAGTGCAAAACATCCCCGGCAGCATAAACACCGAGCCCACCAAGATGAAAAGGGAAAGTGGCAAGGCGCCACTGCCAATCCCTAAAACCAGGCCCAGACGCGGTAACAATACGTTCCAAGCTAGAACGCAGCGCTGCATCAAAACGAAGATGGACAGACCCAAAGCTCCCCGGGGAACAAGTACGGAGGGTAAAGTAGAGCTTAGAAATACCAGTACAAGCTCGAAGCAGAAGCAACTCACATTGCGGGTCCTCAATCCTAGCAACCAAATCCATAAGTTCGATGGTCTTAGTCACTCTCTTCGCCACAAGCTCACTGCCAAAACTAGGGTAAGTACTGACAGGCCCACCCAACACAGAGACACCACGCAAAGGCCGAGCAATAGAAGGGGGGAAAACACCAGGAAGACGACTCCGAGGATCCTCAGTAGGCCAAAAAACCTCAGTCTTAGCGACATTCAGATGAAGACCAAACTGAGGACCATCTGCCAAAATCAAATCCAAAACCTTTCCCACCTCTAAAGTATCCCCAACAATGGTGCCATCATCCAAGTACCAAGCTTGCAAACTCAAATCAAAAGAATCCCGTATCTTGCACACCAAGGGATGCAAAACCAAAGCGAAAAGCAAGGGTCCCAAAGGATCACCCTGCTGGACTCCCTGACAAGACCACAAACAATGATCCCCATAATAAAGGCGGGCAGGGCTAGAGTAACAGAACTCCACCCAACGGGAAAGAATCGGGCAACGACGGCGAACTTCCATAAGCATGGTAACACGATCAACAAGGTTGAAAGCATTCTGAAAATCAACCAGCAACATAGAAATCCCCACATCCCCACCACGAGCCTCGATGAACCGATTCAAGGCATGCAAGATAGCCTCTCCTCCACCGGACACCCCAACCCCAAACTGAAGACCCGAAAAATAAGAACACAAAGAAGGACCAACCAAACAAGCACCTACCTTAGAAACAAGACGTCTCCAGACGGTGCCAACAACAATAGGACGAACACCACCACCAGGTTTAACAAGCGGCGTGAGCGGAGCGCTGGCAATGTACTCACCAAGAGCTTGCGGACATCTGCCCTCAAGAAAAAGATTGACCACCCTAGTAATAGAAGCGATCAGATCATCAGAGATAGCCACAACAGCGCCACTCAAGCAGTCCATAAGGTGTTGGGCACGAAACCCATCCCTCCCACAAGAAGTGCCACGTGGGAAACTACGAATCATATCCAAAATCACAGCCGAAGAGGCAACAAGAGAATGATGATCCACATGCAAAGGAGGCAAGGAAGGAGATGGGGCGGCCGGGTGCTTCTCTCGCAAAGCACCAAGAGTGGCATCAGAGTAGGGGGCTACGCCAGAGGAAGAAAGCACCCTAACAGCAGCAGAATAGTGGCCATCACCAATCTTCCGCCGACATTGGCGGAGGTTAAGCTCACTCAAATCCAGATCCTCCTCCACATGAAACGAAGAAGGAACCTCAGCCAAACACTCCTGCAAAAGCTGCAAACCCCCTCCAGGCACCCCCCAAGCAAGTATAGCCCTAGTAATACTCTCCTCCTGACGCTGTCGCCTAACAGTAGTCCTACACTCAAGATTACTCCGAGGAGCGAAGGTCTTAAGCAGACAAAGAGGCAACACAAGCATACGAACCCAGCAGGAGAGGTCACCAGGAGAGTCAGCCACACCATCCAAGACCCCCTTCAAAACCCGAGCAAACCCAAGACGACACTTAGGAGGAATAGATTTCACGGTGTGAAGACCCAAAGATAATAAACGATCAAGCGAAGATATAGACCACTGAGCAGACCCAACCCCATCATCAGAAGAAAGAACCGAGGGAGACGGAGCAGGAGGTCTTGGGATACCATGAATAATAAAGCTAACGACACCATCACCACAATCCGGTGGCGCAACAATATCACCCCGGCTATGACGACACCTAGAGCGAAAGGTATGAGTTTTAAAGCACTCCCCACACAACCAAAGTCCCATCCGCTTCAAGGTAATCTCGGTATTAGAGAAAACAGTCAGACTATTAGTAAGAGTTTGACACGTAAGCCCCATAGCACCATCAATACAATGTCGATCCTGAAAATGCTTTTGCCAAGCGGCCTTAGTAAGACCCTTACCATTATCATTCGGACAACCATGAATACTCGAAAAAGGACAAGGAAAACGCACCAAAGTAGGCATGAAAAAGAAAAAGAAAATAAATTCTAATAAAGTAAACAAGCCCTAACGACACAACACACAAGCATGGTCATGCAGCCTGCCACCACCGTGACCACCCACACCAGCCACAACCCCAGCATCACCAGAGGAACCCAGGCAGCACCACCGGACGAGCACCACCAGTTAGAAACTGGCAGCCCCACCACCCACCAAATAAATAAAAATAAAAAAAAGAAAACCAACCCTTGAAGGAACGGCACAAGACCAGGCCAACCACCGACGGCGAGCGACACACCGGCAGCGACTCACCAGAAACACCCCACACGCAGAGGAAATGGAGCAAGATGAAAACACCGCCGCCGACGCTCGCAAAAACAAAAATCACCGCACCGCCAAGGATATGAAACCACAAACGCATAAAACAACCACAAACAAACCCACCCTGGCCGGCGACGTGAGGTCTGGGTGGCCGGTATGGATAGGGTGGTCGGCGTGGTGGCAGCCCCTAGGAGCAGCGTGGTGGCAGCCTCAAAAAACGCAAAAACACCTTCCTCTCCTCTCCCGCCCTTTCTAACCGTCAGCCACCACCAACAACACCACAAACGACGACCAGGTCAAGGTGGTCTGGCCGGGATGGTGGGTGGTGAGGCAGCAAACGGCAACGGCAAGGCTATTTTCGGATGAAGCCCTAATCTCCTAATTATTAGTATTATTATTATTTATTATTATTATTATTATTATTATTTTTTTTTTTTTTTTTTTTTTTTTTGCAAGAATTTCATCCTTTTATTCATCCAATGGGTAAATAAAAGAAATTCATCATACAAAGGATAACCACTAGACTAAATAACAAACTATAGCCTATTAAAACTATGCACTATTTGATTATAGTGTTGGGTCTTACATTTTCTCAAAATCCTAGTGCTAATAATGAACTTGATGCTATCTAAATGATGTTGAACCGTGCTTTCCTTCCCCCCAAAGATCCTTGCATTTCTCTCCTGCCATACCTTGTAACAAACAGCAGCTATGCAACTCCTGTACCATCCAATTTTCCAGTGATGCTTTCTCCTTTGTGCAGTACTCCAGCAGAGTTCCTCCCTGCAATCATCTCCCCTTCCAATGATGCCAATCCATGCCTTAATGCCATTCCAGATCATCCTAGAATAAGAGCATTTGAAGAATAAATGCTGATGACTCTCACAGGCAGACTTGCAGAGAATGCATCTATTAACCAACATCATGCCAATTCTAGTAATTCTGTCAATAGTAGCTAGATGCCTCTGAACAGCAAGGGAAGTAATAATCCCATGGCTAGGGACTACATAAGCGTGCTTTAAGGCTTTAACTCCTGAACTGCAAGTATAATGCTCCCTGAACCAGCTGTAAGCTCTACTAATATGAAATTTATCCTGAGAAGACCAATCATTCAAGAGATTCCTGGCAGCATCATTACTACCAGCTTTGAAAAGAATTTCATCTTTGACGCTTAGAATGCTCTTCATGCTCTCAGAGTATTTCTCCCTGCTATGGCTACTCCAAAGCTCATCTCTCTGAAAATTGTAAGCCAGAGTCCAATGAACCCATAAACCTTCCTGGTGTTGATGCAGATACCAAATCCATTTAGCTAGACAAGCTTTGTTCCAAGCCAAAACTTCCTTTACATCAAACCCACCCTCAGACCAAGGAGAACAAATTCTAGCCCAACTCTTATGAACCATCTTCCTTCTGCCAGACTCAATAACCCAAAAGAAATCTTTACAGAGTTTCTTTATAAGTTTGAGGACATTCTTAGGTAGAAGGGTATTAGCACACCAGAAATGAACCATCCCAAACACCACAGAGTTAAGAAGTTGAGCCCTTCCTGCATAGGATAACAGCTTACTAGACCAATGATGCACAGCAGACTGAATCTTCATGATCAAAACCCCATACATATCAACTGTATTCCTGGCATTATTCAGAGGCAAACCAAGATATCTGAAAGGAAAGGTTCCTTCAGTAAACTTTGTGACATCAAGAATTTGACCCTTAACTTCATCTGAGACTCCCCCAAGATAGATCTCAGTCTTGTCAGGATTAGCATGCAGACCTGACCAATGAGAGAAATCCTTAAGAGCACAAAGGACAGCTTGAATAGATGGCACATCTCCTCTAGTGAAAATCATCAAATCATCAGCAAAAATGAGATGAGTAAGACCTAGCTTGGAACACTTAGGATGATAGGAGACCATAGGCTGCTCACAGATCCTCCTAAGATACCTAGAAAGAATTTCCATACTAAGAACAAAGAGATAGGGAGAAAGAGGGTCCCCTTGCCTAATACCACTAGACCCTTTGAAAAAACCATGAACAAAACCATTAATTTTTATAGAATACCAAGGAGTAAAGATACATCCCATGATCCAACCAATGAACTGAACAGGGAAGTTTAAGGACTTGAGCATATTCTCAATGAACACCCATTGAAGAGAGTCAAAAGCCTTCTTAATATCAACCTTGATTAAAGACCTACGAGTGAGATACTTTCTCCCATAACCCTTAACCAAAGTCTGAGCCATCATAATGTTCTCATGAATATTCCTCCCAGATATGAAAGCAGCTTGTTCATGTCCAATGATAGAGGAAATGACCCTCTTAAGCCTGTTAGTAATAATTTTACTAACAGTTTTGTAAATCACAGAGCAGCAAGAGATAGGCCTAAAGTCAAGAACAGAGCTACTAACTTTCTTCTTAGGAATAAGAGTGATAAGGGTAGCATTAGCCTGTTTACTCATCCTTCCAGTCCTGAAAAAATCAAGAACAACCTTACAGAAATCAGCCCCTACAATGTCCCAAGTGGATTTAAAGAAAGCTGAGGAGAAACCATCAGGACCAGGACTCTTGTCATCACCAATCCCAAACACAGCTTTCCTAATTTCCTCTAAATGCACAGGTCCAGTAAGAAAAACATGATCCTCATCCTTAACACAATGACCTTTCTGAATAAACGTGTTATCTAAGGGAAGAACAGGAGAAGAGCTCCCCAATAGACTCTGATAGTAATCCACAAAACTAGCAGCAACATTATCCAAACCAAGCCTATCCTGCCCATCCTTGTCCCTAATTTGACCAATGATTTGCTGATATTTCCTCTCATTGATCTTAGCATAGAAATACTTGGAAGAAGAATCCCCCTGAGAGATATTATCCACTTTAGCTTTTTGTTTAAGGATATTCATTTCAGCCTTCTTAAGCTTAACATAACTCTCAAGAAACTCCTTTTCTTGATGGAATAAGGAAGAATTATCATCCCTCCCCTGAATCTCCTTCTGGCAATTAAGAAGAGCTTGCTTAGCATCCTTTACCCGTCTAGCAATATCAGAAAAATTATTTTTATGAAGACTTATTAGCTCCTTTTTAACAGCCTTGAGTCTGGAGAAGAAACAAAAGGTTGAGGAACCCAGGACTCTAGTCTTCCAAGCATTATTAACCAGGAGATGATACTGAGGGTGATCAACCCAGCAATTCAGAAAACTGAATCTAGAACTTTTAAGACTATCTTCCAGAAGAGTGACCACAATGGGGGAATGGTCAGAAACCCCAGCAGGAAGAAAAGTAGCAGAATAAGCAGGAAAAACCTGAAGCCCAGCAGAATTGGCTAAGACTCTATCTAGTTTAGACCAAACTCGATGATGAACTTCCTGCATGTTTGTCCAGGTAAATTCACATCCAGTCCCATGAAGATCCTCAAGCTCACAGTTCAAAAGGCAAGCATTGAACTCCATAATATCACTAATGCAAGGAGGAGTGTTACTAATCCTTTCAGTAACATCTCTAACCACATTGAAATCCCCAAGAACCACCCAACTAGTAACAGTAGGCTTAATCAAACCTAGATTCCTCCAAAGATCATCCCTACATCTAGCATCATTGCTAGCATACACCATTGTAAGAAAGAATTTCTGACAAGTTGCATGATGGAAGACACCACAATGTATATACTGATCATGAATACTAAGAGGAGTAAGAGTCACAGTGCTAGGCTTCCAAATAAGCCAAATACGCCCATTATAATGAGCCTCATAGTTACAGAGAACATTAAAACCACTAAACTTGCTTCTAATGATTTTTTGAGCTTTCTTATGCTTAATCCTAGTTTCAAGAACACCCAAAATGTCCAACTTATGACACCAAAGGAAATCCACTATTTCCTGCAACTTTAGAGGGTCATTACCCCCTCTAACATTCCAAGATGAGATCCTCATTATTTAGTATCAGGAGGCCTCCCTTCCCCTACATTAAGAGCATTCAGATCATTCTTGCTACTGGGTTTTGCAGGTGACACTCTCTTCAAGGCTATTTGAGTGCCAACCAACTCATCCACCTTGTTGCATTCTTGGTGCCTTACAGCTACATCAGAGAAGGGAACTGAGTCCCCTAGCTGAGTAACTGAGCTACCACCTATCAAACAAGGGCTAAGACTAGAGGGAATAGTGACAATGGAAGACCCATTCATAAGAGCAACCTCTTTATCAGTACTTCCTTCAGAAAGGGCAGCAAATCTATTAGCAATCTTTATCAGTGGCTCAGGTGACTGTCCTCTCTTCAAGGCTATTTGAGGAGCAACCACCCTACCCATCTCACATCATTCTTGATGCATTACAGAGCAACCTCTATTATTATTATTATTATTATTATTATTATTATTATTATTATTATTATTATTATTATTTAATAATAATAATAATAATAATAATAACAAGGTGAGCGTTAGAGAGAGTTGAGAGGCGAGAGACGGATTAGGGTTCCTGTTGCTGCTGCGGCTGCTCTGCCGCCCCTCCGGCTTCCCCTCCGACCACCGCCCTCACCCACGCCATCCAGACCTCACGTCGCCGGCTGTGGTGGGTTGTTGGTGGGTCGTTTTGTTTTGAGGGGAAGGATAGTGATAGGCGTTAGGTGTTGGATTGCCGTTGTGTTGCTGTTAGTGTCGCCGTCATTGCGACCTGACTCTCGTCGGCGGTTGTTGGTGGCCGCTGATTCATCTCCCGGCGCCTCTTTCTTTCTTTCTTAGGGTTTGTGTTATCTCTCGCCGTGTCTGTTGGTTACGGGTCTCGGCACCTCTTGGCCGTTGACAGTAGCCGCCAGTCTCTCTCCCGTCCGCCGTCTACGGCCTAGCCATAAACACCGCTAGTGTCGGCTGTGGTGAGGCTATTTTTGTGTTTCGTCGCGTCGGCGTCGGTTGTTGTGTTGGTGGTCTTGCCGTGCTGCTGGCTGTGGTGGGTGTTGCTACGGTGGCGGGTTACGGGTTGGCGTGGGGTGTGGGTCACGGTGGCCTGCGGGTGGTGGCTGGTGTTGGCCGTAGCCTTGCATGGGGTGTGTGTTTGTCTGATGGCCGTAGCCTTGCATGGGATTAGGGTTTCCTTTTCTTTTTTTTATTATTAGGTATTATTTTCCTTTTCTTTATCATGCCTGTTTTAGTACGATTTCCTTGTCCTTTTTCTGGTATTCATGGGTGTCCGAATGGAGGTGGTAGGGGCCTTACTAAGGCCGCCTGGCGAAAGCATTTTCAGGATCGACATTGTATTGACGGTGCTATGGGTCTTACGCGTCAAACTCTTACTGATAGTCTGACAGTTTTCTCTAATGCCGAGATTACTTTAAAGCGATTGGGGCTTTGGTTGTGTGGGGAGTGCTTTAAAACCCATACGTATCGTTCTAGGTGTCGGCATGGTCGGGGTGACATAGTTCCGCCTCCGGATTGTGGTGATGGCATCGTTAGTTTTTTTATTCATGGTATCCCTAGACCTCCGGCTCCGTCTCACTCGGTTCTTTCATCTGATGATGGGGTTGCGCTTGTTCAATGGTCTGTATCTTCGCTTGATCGTTTATTTTCTTTGGGCCATCGCACTGTGAAATCTATTCCTCCTAAGTGTCGTCTTGGGTTTGCTCGGGTTCTGAAGGGGGTCTTGGATGATGTGGCTGACTCTCCTGGTGATCTCTCCTGCTGGGTTCGTTTGCTTGTGTTGCCTATTTGTCTGCTTAAGACCTTCGCTTCTCGGAGTAATCTTGAGTGTAGGACGGCTGTTAGGCGACAGTGTCAGAAGAAGAGTATTACTAGGGCTATTCTTGCTTGGGGGGTACCTGGAGGGGGGTTGCAGCTTTTACAGGAGTGTTTGGCTGAGGTTCCTCCTTCGTTTTGTGTGGAGGAGGATCTGGATTTGAGTGAGCAAAACCTCCGCCAGTGTCGGCGGAAGATTTGTGATGGTCATTATACTGCTGCTGTTAGGGTGCTTTCTTCCTCCGGCGTCGCCCCATACACTGATGCCACTCTTGGTGCTTTGCGTGAGAAGCATCCTGTCGCCCCATCTCCTTCATTACCTCCTTTGCCTGTGGATCATCATTCTCTTGTTGCCTCTTCGGCAGTGGTTTTGGATATGATTCGTGGTTTCCCGCGTGGCACTTCTTGCGGGAGGGATGGACTTCGTGCCCAACACCTTCTGGACTGTTTGAGTGGTGCTGCTGTGGCTGTCTCGGATGATTTGATCGCTTCTATTACTAGGGTGGTTAATCTTTTTCTGGAGGGCCGGTGCCCTGTAGCCCTTGGTGAGTACATTGCTAGTGCTCCGCTCACGCCGCTTGTTAAACCAGGCGGGGGTGTTCGCCCTAGCGCTGTTGGCACTGTCTGGAGACGTCTTGTCTCTAAGGCTGGTGCTTGTCTGGTTGGTCCTTCTTTGTCTGCTTATTTTGTTGGCCTTCAGTTTGGGGTTGGGGTGTCCGGTGGAGGAGAGGCTATCTTGCATGCCTTGAACCGGCTCATTGAGGCCCGTGGTGGTGATGTGGGACTGTCTATGTTGCTAGTTGATTTCCAAAATGCTTTCAACCTTGTTGATCGTGTGACTAGGCTACAGGAAGTCCGCCGTCGTTGTCCGGTTCTTTCCCGTTGGGTGGAGTTTTGTTACTCTAGCCCTGCCCGTCTTTATTATGGGGAGCATTGTTTGTGGTCTTGTCAGGGTGTCCAGCAGGGTGCTCCTTTAGGGCCGTTGCTTTTCGCTTTGGTTTTGCATCCCCTAGTGTGCAACATCCGGGATTCCTTTGATCTTACTTTGCATGCGTGGTATTTGGATGATGGCACCATTGTTGGGGACACTTTAGAGGTGGGGAGAGTTTTGGATTTGATTATGGCGGATGGGCCTCGTTTCGGTCTCCATCTTAATGTGGCTAAGACTGAGGTCTTTTGGCCTATTGAGGATCCTCGGAGTCGGCTACCCGGTGTTTTCCCCCCTTCTATTGCTCGGCCCTTGCGTGGTGTCTCTGTTTTGGGTGGACCTGTCAGTACTTGTCCCATTTTTGGCAGTGAGCTTGTGGCGAGGAGAGTGACTAAGACCATTGAGCTTATGGACTTAGTCGCGAGGATTGAGGACCCGCAATGTGAGTTGCTTCTGCTTCGGGCCTGTACTGGTATTTCTAAACTCTATTTTTCCCTTCGTACTTGCTCCCCGGGGGTCTTTGGGTCTGTCCATCTTCGCTTTGATGCAACGCTTCGTTCTAGCTTGGAACGTATTGTCACCGCGTCTGGGCCTGGTTTTGGGGATTGACAGTGGCGCCTTCCCACTTTCCCTTTTCATTTGGGTGGACTCGGTGTTTATGCTGCGGGGGATGTTTTACACTATGCGTTTCTGGCTTCCCGTTTGCAGTCTGCAGTTTTGCAGGCTAAGCTCCTGCGGCTTTCTGGTATTGTATGTGCTGGTCCTACTTTTGACAATGCCTTGCGGGTGTTTTCGGAAACTACAGGTTCTGATTTTTTACGTGATCCGAGTGAAATCGCTGCCCCTAAACTTATGAAGAAATTGGCAGATATATATTTCGCGACGGTTGCTGCTTTTTCAGAATCTGTTTTCTCTTTGACACCGCGTCAGCTTGCGTTATGGAAGTCTCAGCAGGGTGCCCACTCCTCTGATTGGTTGCGTGCGGTTCCTATCTCTGGGTTGGGTCAGACTATGAACAGGAGGACTTACCGTTGTGTGCTGGGGTATCGTCTCGGTGTTCCGTTATTCGCGGTGTCTAGGCCTTGTCCTGCTTGCTCTCGGGTTTTTACTGATGATGTGTATGGGGACCACGCTGTTTCTTGTGCTGGTACTGTGGGGGTTAAGCATCGGCATAACCTCGTTCGTGACACCTTATTTGACATCTGTTATAGGTCTGGTATTTCTGCGGGTAAGGAGGTTGATATCGGTTTGGTAGACGGGCACGACAGATCTCTTCGTCCTGCGGATTTGCTTCTTTATTCCTGGGACAGAGGGCGTGATGTGTGTGTTGATTTGACTGGGTCTTGCCCCTTGACTCAGACTGGGATGTCTGATTTTGTGCCGGGACGGGTTTTCGCCGATGCTGCTCAGCGCAAATGTGCTAAGTATGGGGATTTATGCGCGGCTGCTGGATATGGTTTCCTACCCTTCTCTTTCTCTTCGCTTGTGGAGCTTGGCTCGGATGCTGTTGACTTGCTCAAGCGGATCCAGAAATTCTCGGTATCTCAGGATGCTGGGGCTCGGGTGGCCGCTTATATTTTTGCTAGGCTTAGTTTTGCTATTGCTAAGGGGGTGGGGGCCCAGATTGTCTCTCGGCTCCCCACCAACTTCATGTAAACTTTTCATTTTATTTTAATGAAAGCTGCGCGCATAATAATAATAATAATAATAATAATAATAATAATAATAATAATAATAATAATAATAATAATAATAATAATAATAATAATAATAATAATAAATAATAATAATAAATAATAATAATAAAAATAATAATAATAATAATAATAATAATAATAATAATAATAATAATAATAATAATAATAATAATAATAATAATAATAATAATAATAATAAAAATAAAATGTAAAGTTTACAAGAAGTTGGTGGGGAGCCGAGAGACAATCTGGGCCCCCACCCCCTTAGCTATAGAGAAACTAAGCCTAGTAAAGATATAAGCGGCCACCCAAGCCCCAACATCCTGAGATATCGAGAATTTCTGGATCCGCTTAAGCAAGTCAACAGCATCCGAGCCCAGCTCCCCAAGCGAAGAGAAAGAGAAGGGTAGGAAACCATAGCCAGCAGTCGCGCATAAATCCCTATACTTAGTACATTTGCGCTGAGCAGCATCAGCAACAACCCGTCCCGGCACAAAATCAGACATCCTAGTCTGAGTCAAGGGGGAAGACCCTGTCAAATCAACACACACATCACGCCCTCTGTCCCACGAATAAAGTAGCAAATCCGCAGGTCGAAGAGATCCGCCATGCCCGTCAACCAAACCGATATCAACCTCCTTGCCCGAAGAAATACCAGATCTATAGCATATGTCGAATAAGGTGTCACGAACGAGGTTATGCCGATGCTTAACCCCCACAGTACCAGTACAAGAAACAGCGTGGTCCCCATACACATCATCAGCAAAAACCCGAGAGCAAGCAGAACAAGGCCTAGATACCGTGAATAACGGGACACCAATGCGATACCCCAGCACACTACGGTAAGTCCTCCGGTTCATAGTCTGACCCAACCCAGAGATAGGAACCGCGCGCAACCAATCAGAGGCGTGGGCACCCTGCTGAGACTTCCATAACGCAAGCTGACGCGGTGTCAAAGAGAATACAGATTCCGCAGTAGCAGCAATCCTCGCAAAATATATATCTGCCAGTTTCTTCATAAGTTTAGGGGCAGCGATTTCACTAGGATCACGTAAAAAGGAAGAACCTGTAGTATCAGAGAACACCCGCAAGGCATCGTCGAAAGTTGGACCAGAATCCACAATACCTGAAGACCGAAGTAGCTTAGCCTGCAAATCAGCAGACTGCAAACGGGACGCTAGAAAAGCATAATGAAAAACATCCCCGGCAGCATAAACACCGAGCCCACCCAGATGAAAAGGGAAAGTGGCAAGGCGCCACTGCCAATCCCTAAAACCAGGCCCAGACGCGGTGACAATACGTTCCAAGCTAGAACGAAGTGCTGCATCAAAACGAAGATGGACAGACCCAAAGATCCCCGGGGAACATGTACGGAGGGTAAAGTAGAGCTTAGATATACCCGTACAAGCTCTAAGCAGAAGCAACTCACATTGCGGTTTCTCAATCCTAGCAACTAAATCCATCAGCTCGATGGTCTTAGTCACTCTCTTCGCCACAAGCTCACTACCAAAACTAGAGCAAGTACTGACATGCCCACCCAAAACAGAAACACCACGCAAAGGCCGAGCAATGGAAGAAGGGAAAACACCAGGGAGTCGACTCCGGGGATCCTCAGTAGGCCAAAAAACCTCAGTCTTAGCGACATTAAGATGGAGATCAAACTGAGGACCATCTGCCATAATCAAATCCAAAACCTTCCCCACCTCCAAAGTATCCCCAACAATGGTGCCATCATCCAAGTACCGAGCTTGAAAACTCAAATCAAAAGAATCCCGTATCTTGCACACCAAGGGATGCAAAACCAAAGCGAAAAGCAAGGGTCCCAAAGGATCACCCTGCTGGACTCCCTGACAAGACCACAAAGAATGTTCCCCAGAATAGAGACGGGCAGGACTAGAGTAACAAAACTCCACCCAACGGGAAAGAATCGGGCAGCGACGGCGAACTTCCAAAAGCATGGTTACACGATCAACAAGGTTGAAAGCATTCTGGAAGTCAACCAGCAACATAGAAAGCCCCACATCGCCACCACGAGCCTCAATGAACTGATTCAAGGCATGTAAGACAGCCTCTCCTCCACCGGACACCCCAACCCCAAACTGAAGACCAGCAAAATAAGAACACAAAGAAGGACCAACCAAACAAGCACCTACCTTAGAAACAAGACGTCTCCAGACGGTGCCAACAGCAATAGGACGAACACCACCACCAGGTTTAACAAGTGGCGTGAGTGGAGCGCTGGCAATGTACTCACCAAGAGCTGGTGGACATCTGCCCTCAAGAAAAAGATTGACCACTCTAGTAATAGAAGCGATCAGATCATCAGAGATAGCCACAGCAGCGCCACTCAAGCAATCCATGAGGTGTTGGGCACGAAACCCATCCCTCCCACAAGAAGTGCCACGTGGGAAACTACGAATCATATCCACAACCACAGCCGAAGAGGCAATAAGAGAATGATGGTCCACAGGCAAAGGAGGCAAGGAAGGTGATGGGGCGGCCGGGTGCTTCTCTCGCAAAGCCCCAAGAGTGACATCAGAGTAGGGGGCTACGCCAGAGGAAGAAAGCACCCTAACAGCAGCAGTATAGTGGCCATCACAAATCTTCCGCCGACATTGGCGGAGGTTAAGCTCACTCAAATCTAGGTCCTCCTCCACCTGAAACGAAGGAGGAACCTCAGCCAAACACTCCTGCAAAAGCTGCAAACCCCCTCCAGGTACCCCCCAAGCAAGTATAGCCCTGGTAATACTCTCCTCCTGACGTTGTCGCCTAACAGCAGTCCTACACTCAAGATTACTCCTAGGAACGAAGGTCTTAAGCAGACAAAGAGGCAACACAAGCAAACGAACCCAGCAGGAGAGGTCACCAGGGGAGTCAACCACATCATCCAAGACCCCCTTCAAAACCCGAGCAAACCCAAGACGACACTTAGGAGGAATAGATTTCACGGTGCGGAGGCCAAAGAAAGTAAACGATCAAGCGAAGAAACAGACCACTGAGCAAACTCCACTTCACCATCAGATGAAAGGACCGAGTGAGACGGAGCCGGAGGTCTAGGGATACCATGAATAATAAAACTAACGATGCCATCACAACAATCCGGAGGCGCAACTATATCACCCCGACCATGCCGACACCTAGAGCGAAAGGTATGAGTTTTAAAACACTCCCCACACAACCAAAGCCCCATCCGCTTCAAAGTAATCTCGGCATTAGTGAAAACAGTCAAACTATCTGTAAGAGTTTGATGTGTCAGACTCATAGCACCACCAAGACAATGTCGGTCCTGAAAATGCTTTTGCCAGGCGGCCTTAGTGAGGCCCTTACCACGTCCATCCGGACACTCATGAAGACCCGAAAAAGGACAACGAAAACGAACCAAGGTAGCCGGCATGACAAAGGAAAAGAAGAATAAAATAATAAGGTAATAATATCTAATGAAAAAAAAAAACACAAAACCCTATTATGGGCATATGTATACTGACCACGTGCTAGCTAAAGAACAGCCACCGTCAATGCGGCCACAGCCCGGCCCACAAACAGCCACCACAACGACGCCATCACCGGCCACTATCACCGATCACTATCAGAAGACCCCAGCAGATGGCGAAAACCCGCCGCGGCACCGAACCCAAAAGCAGCAACACAACCGTGACGACGCAACGTAAACAACGCAAACCCTAAAAAAAATGAAAACCCTACACCAAACACGCCGCCAACTGCGACGGTGACGCCACTGATCAAAAGAAATGGCCGCCGACGGGCCGTTGAACACAACCCCAAACTCCTTCTCTCTAACTGCCGCCCTAATCTCCAAAACGTCGGTAAACACCACCCACAACCACACCTCGGCCGGCGACGTGAGGTCTGGTTGGCTTGTGTGGTTGGGAGGCCGGCGAGACAAGGAAAGGCGGCAGCCACCGCGTGCCCTAAAATCCCCTGCAGTCGCACGCTCTCTCTCCCTCTCAACGTTCAAAAGTTGTTTGCGTTGAATTATTATTATTATTATTATTATTATTATTATTATTATTATTATTATTATTATTACAAGTCACTTGCCATTCCTCATTCTTCCACAACTACAACAACAAGAACAAAGGCATGTTTACCAGACACTAATAGGTAATAGTTTAACCATCCTTATCATATCAGTTTTATAATGAACTTTAGCATATGTGAGAGTTAAAATTAATTAGGCTACCATGTTATGTACCGTATGATACATTTTAGGCAAAGTAATGTTCAATTACAAATTAACCTATCGCACTTGTACTATTATTACAATTATTACTGTTATTATTATTGTTATTATTGCTATTATTATTGTTCTTATTATTATTGCCTTTAGGCCTTGTGATGCTTTGGATGGAATAAAGGTTTGATTTACCTTAATTATTGTTATTGTGCTTTATAATTACTGATTTAATTGCCGGGTTTTGATTGGATTTGTTATTTTCCAAGAGCTTTTTTCTTCTTTTCATTATTAGTTTTTTCATATTTGTTTGGTGGTTTGGGTTCCCCTGAGTCGGGTTCTACCTCCAATCGGGCTGCTGTTGTATTTCATTATGCCATTTTTTTAGTTTCAATTTTACGAAATAAGAGTCTGATGTGGTTTATTTAATTTACTTGCTTTCAGGCACAAAGTTCAATTATGTTTATACCCGGTACAGAAACATTAGATCGAAATACAATAAGATAAAATAAACTCCCATTTTGTTAAAGGGTAAAACTATTGTATGGTTAATGGAGAACTTTTGCCTCTTAGGTTTCATGATATCAATCGTTGACTTTACGTAGACTAATCCTCCTAGAAACGTACAGTAACACAATCACACTTCGACATGATTAAAAGGGTGCTTAATTGTTAGCCTTTTCTTATTAGAGAAACAAATATGACGCTATTATTAATTTTTGCGATATGTTTGTTATTTCCATTATCGATGTTGGGATTGTTTGCTGCGTGATACCACTTACATCTATGTACTTACTTTAAGCACTTTTAGCTTTTTCCAACATTATATTTGCAGTGAGATTTTTGGGTGGATGAATAACATGAGGGTTGCTTGTTATCGTATAACATGTCGCCTTGCACCTGCTCATTCTCTGCACGTAACTGTAGTTCTCATAACTATGATCCTACTTTTGCGGGTTCTAGGCACTTGGTAAATGCATATAACTTATTATGTTCAAAAGAGTGCAGAGTTACATCATGGCAAGTGCACAAATATATCTTGATGAGCTTAACATAACAGTAGAAATTACAAGGTGACAGTTAAGGTGATTGAGAAAGGAAGGCCCCAAAAATCTTCAGCTAGGAATGTTCCCTACCAATCTGTACTTCTGCAAGATGATAAGGTAAAATTTTCTCATGATTATCTTCTTAGATCTGATTATTTTAGCTGTAATGTTTCATTGTCTCTGCTTATTCGCAATTGCCTTTCGAGCAGCACAAGAACCAACCATCATTCATGTGTAAGTGTTTCAAAATAGTTTAACTAATTATAAACTTCCACATGGCAGGGGAATAAAATGCGTAGGACGCTATTCGGAGATCAAATCGAGGCTTTCACAGACGCACTTGTATACAATGGGATATACGAAGTAGCAAATGCTCCAATTAAGACAATTCAAGAACAGTATAGGAGAGATCCAACAGAACTCCCCTACACGATGACTTTTGGGCGCCAGACGCTGGTCCGTTCAACTTCCTCTGTACCTGGGCCAGTTCTACCTGCTTATCAATGTATCTCCCAAATACCGAAGACGGCAAATTCTTCTGACAAATTTGGTGAGTGTTGATTATCCCTTAACACTAGCATTCATTTTGAACAACATGTAAGCTGCTTATTTGTACACACACAGATGCTATCGGAGTTTGCATGTTTGTGGAGGAGAATGCACGAAAAGTACCTACAAGCTATGGTCGTGAAAGCTATGTTCGAGAGATTGTGGTTGTTGACCACAGGTAAATCTTTTGCCTCTTCTCCCTGAACAGCCTAACAGCAACCTAACAACGATTCAATTGCGACAGCTCTAAACAACCATTGATAATCTCAGCATGAAATGACTTAGCAGGGAGCGAATGTGATAAGCTTGGTTCGTTGCCTGAACCTTTGAAAATCATCGGATTCACAACGTTAAGGATATCTACACACAAAGGTACGCCACTTGACGTAGGCCTCCAAAGCTGTAATGTCTCTAATCCAATCGGTTTTCGCCAAGTGTTTTGCACAGGCTTTTCCTTAACAACTACTATGTCAACAACAATTGATTGTGCTCCTGGGGGTCCCAAAGCAGTCACCTTAGCGGAGTGGTAAGAATCAACTTTGCACAGTATTATTACAAATTTGTACACAATTATTGTTTTGATTGTCTAGATTGCCGGTCAATGTTAACTAAAATAGGTATATTGATGTAGGGTTGGTCAGCACAAGGACATTCTATTAGAGCTGAAGTCCGGAATCTTCACGAGCGCGTTGAGGTCATGACAATTGCTGCTCTTAAAGCAAAAAAGGTATCATACATTAGTAACGGGAAATTACGTTGGCCTTAGTCTAACTCTGAAGAGGCTTTAGAAAGCATTAAATTTTTTAATGGCTCGTAACATTACCCATCGTATTAACATCGACCTCCGTCTTAATGTGAACAGGCTCGGAACACCTTACAGGATGAGCGCCATACTCTCCGTGTAAGGGTACCATTCGCAGATTTAGGAAAGGTAAATGCATATCTAGGTTGCTCAAACTGCGGAAGACGATCTAGCTTTGCGGCAGGCGAAATGTTCAAATGTGAAATCTGTAAAAAATCTGAGGTCATTGTTGTTCCGAGGTAAGCCAGATATACTAGAGGTAGATGAACGAATATGCTACTGTCCTTTTGTGTGCACTCCACGTTAATGCTCATACAATTGCAGGGTTACGTTCAACTGTGAAGTCTCCGACGGGACTGGGAAACTAGATATCACAGCGTTCACGTCAGACACATAGTTGTTGTTCTGAATGGCAGCCCCAGATATATTCCACATGAAACACTCGGTAAATTCTCGAATTCCGTTTACCCTATCATATAAATACATACCTTTTAATACAGTACAACTATAGAAAAAGTGCAAATTGGGCTTAAAATTCTTAGGAGCGAGAGTACCATTTGGGTCGGTAATGATTAGTTGACTAAGTTTACGAATGTCCGTTATGATGGGAGTCGTTGAAGGGTGGTAAATGTTTAGGTGCTCCCGCGATTGTCTTATTACTTTAATCTCATTACAGGATAACTAATTCATAATTTGGGTTTTGAGTTTTTTTTGTAATAAAAGTCGGTGGATACATTCGAGAAATTATTAATTCATTATGATATGGGGTAGTACGCAAATGGCAGAGTCAGATCCTTGAGAGATACAGCGTTTGTACGTGCTTAGTTTTTCCAATGCGATGGAATAGAAGGCCAACTGTGAAGATGTAAGGAATAGCTTTATACGTTTGTAAAAGATGAACCTATTTTCGTGGACTTTGGTAACACTGTTGTGCTCATTACAGCTCTATAATATTTAATATTGAACCTGAATGTAGGACGATGAACACGCTTTTGGGTTAATCCAGGCATCGTTACAGAATGTCCCCTTCTCAATTGAGGTGGCTCCGAAGACGGCGCTTTCAAGAAATAATATCCTGCAATGGGCCCTCATTGAGGTGTTGATTGAAGTACAGAAAACACCAGTACTTCCTAACAACCCAGTCCAGCCACTTATTGTGCACAACATCAGCGAGGACCTTCCACAAAATGCAGCAGTGGCTAAGAAGCTAGACTTTGAAACCCAGGCAACAGAATTAGGGAATACTTGTGCACCAATTAGCAGCCAAAAAATAGATCAAGCGCATGTGCATGTGCATATGCCAAGCCCTGATACAAGTCTTGATACAAACCTAGAGCTTATCCCAACCAATATCGACAAAACAACTCAAGCAATTGCTCCAATCGCTCGTAAGGTAGTTGACCCTACATTGGAAAACACAGCAACAACCACCAATACACCTACCCTTAAGAACCCTAAGATCGAGAAAATCGCAGTCCAAACTCCCAAAACGCATGCTCAATCCACACGTAAATGCAGCAATGTGAAAGAAGCTGATGACCTCCCTGTGAAAAGGACCAAGCCAGGCACCTTGGTTATTGGGAAGCAAAATTAACTCGCTGTACTTGTTAGTATTCGAAAATGCTCACTTTGTAAATAACAACTCAGGTTAGCCTTTCCTTTTGTGATCCGAATGACGCGCCTCCAACCCACGCCCACGCCTGTGACTTGGACGTGGTATATATGTAGGCTATAGGGCGCCACCGGACTTTTGGGAACACTTGTGCTTACAAAGCCATGTGTTCCATTCAAAAGCATGTATGCATTTGCGTTTGGAATTGATGTTTTCAAAACAGTGGCTCCTCCACCCCTTATGGCTTATGTAATGAATTTCATGAAAGCTTTTTTTTGGCTGCTTTAGCAATTAATAGAATATCTACAACGCCCAAATGCTTGCTAATGCAGATAATTAATGCGCGTATGCTAATACACATCTCGTCTTCGACGCTCTGTCATAGTCAGCTAGGCATATCACGCTGTAATCGATCTGCTTACATTGTTATCTTTCCTTTCTTTATGTTTGCACACCGTTCTTTGTTTTAAGAGAAGGCAAGTCTCTCTTGCCAGCCATGACTCTCCAATTTATATTTTTAAAAAAAATGTACTTTACGTATTCTACATAATCGCCCTACCCTGGTTTTTAAACGTGCTTAACTTGCATATAACATAGAAGCTGCTATGCAAAAAAATTACGAAACTTCCTGTCGCAATACCTTATAACGAGTACCCTTTGACGATTAACCAAATTGGGGCGCCGCGCCCGGTAGGGCGCGGAGCAACAACTAGTTAATAATAAAAACACAAACCAAATACTTATCTTAATGTTACATCAACATTTTCAACTATCTACACAACACACCTCCACATCACCAAGTCATTTAATAACAAAAAGAAAAAAATATATATAAAAACACCACATTACACATTTACACCATTGCCTAATTAAAAAACTTTTAGAATGTCCAATATTATCTATTTTTAAAATTTAAAAAAAAAGAGTAAAAGTTTAAGCATTTTGTATCATTAAGCATTAAATTTTGTTTTTTTAACTTATTAGTAAATTTAACTACTTACACAACAATTAAACATCAAAGTCAATTCTAAATTTTAATTTTAGAATTTTATTATCAAAATAAATTATCTCACAAATACAAATTAATCACGATACATCACTATAATTTTTACTCCGTTTGTAAATGTTATTGATGTAGGAAATATATAGGAGTGTAGTAAGAGTGACAATCTCAGGGACGGTTGGTGTCTAGAAATGATCTTAAAGTCTACTAGAGTCTCTTGCAAGTCACAAAGTAATTTTGAGTTTGGATTTGTTGACTAAACTAAGATAACAACAATTAAAAACAATTAAAAACGACAAAAGGAGTCTAAGACGAGAAAGATAATCAAATAACAAGCAATAAAAGGAAAGTCTAGGATCGGTGGGTTCAAATGGGTAATTTGGGTTCTAGTGAGTCGGGTTCATAGTTAATGGTTAGTCAAACTTGGGCGCTGTGGATTGATGCTCTCGATCTTAAATCCCTCCCATATACCGAACCAAGCTAGCTCTCGCGTACACACGGTCGATATACCAACTATATGCAAATCCTAACATATTATGAGGCTATCGATCTAACGGAAATGTATGATAAACAAGAATCATGCAAGTTTGTCAAGCAATCATTTCATCAAACATGTGGTACGCGAAAGTTGGAAGAAAGACAATTAATCAACAAATCAACCCAACAAAGAAAGATTAACCCTCATCAAAACCCATTATCCCCCACTAATCCTAGATTAATCACTACTTACTCATATTCAAAGGAAATTCAACATTTACTAAGGATTGCAAAAGGAAATCAACAACAATAAACATTTTCTAATTAACAATGAGTAGATAACAAGAATTGAAATGAAAACTTAATTAAAGACAAGATTAAGTAAAAGAATTGTACCAACTTAGAGAAAGATGAGAACTTTGATATCAATAACCAAGATTTTGTCACAAATCTTTGTATATAAACCAAGTTCCACACTAAACCAAGTCGAAATTACTAATTAACCAACTAATTTGCTTAATTATGGAAGGTTAATACAAGGTTAAATACTAATTATATGAGGGTTTTAGATCTAGGGTTTCGTGCCCTCTAATTACATAAGAGGGTCTATTTATAGGTTTACAAAAATGGAGGAAGATGGGCCTCGAAAAGCTTTATGGACTGGCAAAGTCACGACCGTGAAATGGGTTTCATGGTCGTGAAACACGTCTCACGACCGTGAAACTGCAAGTCACAGTCGTGAGATAATTGGCAGAGCACTGTCTTCTTTCACGAACAAGTCACGACCGTGAAACTAGTTTCACGACCGTGACTTAGCTTTCACGACCGTGAAGTGAGTTTCACGGCCGTGAGCTGAAATGCTCAAAATCCATCTTCTTGGAAAGGCATCTCACGACCGTGAGATGCCTTTCACGCTCGTGAAATCTTTCTTGTCCCTCTTCCTTTGCTTGACTTTGTTACTTCCTTCCCGGTTTCGCTTGCCTTGACTCGGGAGGGCTTTGGCGCATCGAGTAGGGCCCCAAGGGTATGTGGGGCCCCCAAGATATGATGTGGGTCCTTCGAGTGAAACACCTTCTTCTTTGTCGATCAAAACTAGGTAGAAATCGCCTCAAATGACGGTTTACCTACAAAAACACGATAAAAGCGAGAAATATGCTAGAAGAAGGTAGAAACACGTAGAAACGCTCTTAGGGAGCGTTAAAGGCAAGCAAAATGAGACAAAAAGAGGTGAAAATGTAGGGTGAAATGACACTATATCAGTTATCATGTTCTACTTGCGTGAGACCTGTGAAAAATTCCATGGTCATATAAATTGAACATATAAATAAGCTTTACTATTTTATTGTCACAAAACCATATTAATTTAATTGTGAAACATTATGTTGTATAAATTGTACCCGTTAATGATGATGAAAATATACGAGAAACAAATTGTAAGTAAAAAAAATATTGGCCGATGATGAAAATGCGCAAGGGACCTATCACCTATTCAATTAACACAGTTAATTTTAAACCACGGTTCTCAATGTCCAGTTAAGTAATTTCATATTATCTACCCATGTAATATAATATCTTAATATATTAAATAAAATTTAAAATGTTGTTATAATTCTCACCAAACTACATGAATTATAAATTAGGTGCAATATATTCGCGCGTCTTTGTTAACAACAAAAGGCTAAAAAAGGTCAACATGTTTCATATTAGCGAGATAACAATCATATGTAAACTTAATTAATTAATCTCAAACGCACCCGTGATCTAGGTAGCACGGACACTTCTCCTAATCAGTCGTCCCGTGTCGGACACCGTGTCGGACACACGTACACACGGACACCTATAAATAAGGAATGTGAGATTGAAAGACAAGAAGAGGTTGATTAGAAGATGAGTTTGGGTGGGAAAACTGATTAGAAGATGAGTTTGCGTGGAAAATGAGAATAAATTATAGTTAAAGTCAAGTTTTACACTCAATTATTTACATTTAATATCAAATACTAATACAAAAATAAAATTATATGTTATTTATAACTATAAAATATATATTTTATTAAATTTAAATGCCGTGTCATGTGTCCTAAATTTCACGAGATGCCGTATCACGTGTGCGTGTCGTGTCCGTGTCCGTGTCTGTGTCCGTTTTGGTGCTACCTAGCCCGTGATTTGCACGGAAACAAAAACTAGTTTCATATTTAAGTGTCTCAGTTATTTATTTGTCTTTTTATCTAGGTAGAATTGTTAAACAGATCGAGTCTTGTCGGGTTTGTGTTCGTGTCAACTATTAAACAGGTCACGAACTCTCAACCCAAACCCATTTAAAATTTATGTCGTGTTCGTGTGAACTCACTTATATAAAAGGGTCATCAAGCCTCAACTTTAACCCGTTAACTTCCTGCCATTTTTTTTGTATCATGTCAATATTTGGAAAGTGCATATGTATTTATTTACAGCAAGTCTTACTTGCGACAGGGCGAGTGTCGCAAGCTTAAGTCCGGTCAAGCCCCCTCAAGAAGAGCTCAACCCAAACTCGGACCAATTAAATCTCGTTTCGTGTTGGTATCAACCCACTTCGATCATTAAACCTCAACCCAAACCCGTTAAATTTCGTGTCGAATTCGTGCTGTGTTTTCGGGTCGTCTCATTGTTTGTCGACTCTAATCCTATGATGCTTTAATTAACAACTTTACCAAATTGCCCTTCCCTTATTTGAGACAACACCCTTGCATAGTTGCATCATCTTTTTCTGGGTTTTTCTTAAGTGAACACACTAACATTCTCCGAACCTCAACCCCTAAAATTTCCATCAACCCTAGATCCCTAAAATTTTCTTCCTTTTAATTTCTCAACCCTAGGTCATCATATACGTCTCAATCCCCAAATTGTTTTCTTGCAAAATTCATTGTCTCTCTAATTTTCCAACCCTAACATGTAATCGATGTAATCTAATATGAAAATTCATCTTCTTTCTGATCAATTTGATACTTCTGTTCGTTGAATTTCAAAACCGATGTAATCGATATTTCAAAAACGCTAATCGCTTATTGGTATATCATATTCTACCAAATTTATGTTTTTTGGAGTTTCTAAATATATGGGATTAAGTCTTCTTCATATTCAAATACAGAGGTCATCATATTCT